>JAODTK010001940.1:0-14461 GCA_026419785.1 Sclerodactyla briareus | reverse complement strand
CATAGGGTCATCACTGAAAATGGCACAATAGGCCACTGTGTGAGACGCCGTTTCTTCTCTCAATTGGTCATCTCACTGGAGGTTGACAAACCGTGTAAAAATGTTTATTGACTGCTAAGACATGCTTGGCATATGAAAATCAATGCCAAAGTTTCTACAGAGGCACAATAGCCATTGTTTTGAAACTAGCCTTCTCTGGCGCTCATGGTCTTGACCATTTAACACATCATTGGTCTTAGTACATTTGTGCGGTTTTGTGCTACAGCACACTTGGTGCTCCAGTTTTGTTTCCATCACCTGTACAAAAACGCTTTAGCCTTGTTATTATTATTAACCCTTCTCAGAAGACACCGTTTGTAGTTCAGGTTGACAAACTCACAAGACGGAACGTGACATTCTACTGGCCCTCAACATATCTTTAAGTTACATAACGATCTTGTGACGCCACACGTGGGATATGATGGTCGTGTGTGTACCTGTTCTATCTTTCTGCATAAGCCGAAAAGATGTGATTGGTTGGTCTTGCATGAACTTAGTCTTTCTGTTCTTCATGTGCAAACTGTTATTCTCGAAATATTCTACCTACCAGTTTCACGCAGTCTGGTATTTCTAGTTATATACATGTGTTCGGTCTTTTCAGAAGGAAACCTTGGTCAGTGCCTAATTATTAGTATTTACTCTGGTTAACTTTCGAAGACATTCCTCATTCACGTTCGTACCACAGGTTGAAAACAATTCCACCAATTTTTGCAACAGAAATAGAACTTTAATAAATTTATTGATCCTCATGTAATGTTCATGTATGTTGTTTTTGTTGTGTTGAAGAACCTCTAGACCACCCGTAGTGAATACGGGTAGTAGGAAGGGTAGGGAGATTCTGGTAAGAAGTAAAGAAAGGAGACACACTACTCCATGGCAGATGGGCACTGAAAACTGCTTTTGACAGGCGCGTTCTAATACCATTTTTTTGGGGGGGGGGGGGGCTAAACAGTGAGTGAATATTGTTGGATTACAGTCTAAGTGGAGCGCCCCCATAAGTTGCGAGGAGCAACAGCAAATTTCACTTCATAACCTCCAGCTGGCTGGAACGGCATTTTATGAGTGCTATTCTGGCATGTTCTAGCCTTGAAATATAGATCTTGTGTCGCCCATTTCTCAATTAACGTGACAAGTGTCTGTGAAGAAAGGTAAAGCTAATATGTATCACATGGGTTACTGCGATATGAGAAACATTGTTTTGCATGTGGCCATTATTTCCCATACACATTTTTTCGTAATTGAACCACCGAATGCACATATGTTCCACGGAGCTGGTAGGCTCATAGAACTGTTAACCAATCATGTCACCAGATTTTCAGCAATTGCACTTGCTGTTTGAAGCCAGCAGGCGCGGCTCTTGACCTAGCCTTCAGGGGTGGGGGGATTATAGGGGTTTTAAACGACAGAAAGATTCTGACTGAAAGAAGTGAGTGGCAGGGTCCACATTATATTGTACAACACTACCTGATACCATGAAGTCAACTAATAGATGGCATCCGTGCCCACTCTGATATGGAACCATGTCCAGCGTGATCAAGGTGTGATGTGATTCACGGAACCTAAACGATGAACAATATCCACATTTGTTCGTGGATTGACAGCTTTCAACAACTATCCCAGGGGGTTTTTGGGTTTTTTTTTTTGGGGAGTCTACATACTACGATCTTGACCAGTTTCAGTCCCCGTTTGCTCTGATTTTCCTAGAGTAGTAACAATTATGCACGGATGACGTAGATAATGTGTGTGTTTTTTTTTTTTTTTTTTTTTTTTGTCTTGTGCCCTTCTATTGGGAGGGGGGGGGGGGGCCAGAGAGCATTAAGGTGCCTCTGGATTAAACTCTGGGTTGGGCGAGACACGCTTCTTCTCAGGGAAATTTAATCGATCCATGATGAATTTGTAAATGATAATGTTCCTTCATAAAAATAACTCGAGGCATACGAAAAGAGGTCCGTGGACTCATAAAACGGTTTTGATTTCTGCATTGACTGATTTAAATAATGATTGTTCCGTATAACAAATAAGCTTAGACTATAAAATGTCCCCTACATATTATATCTTTTCCTAACTGGGTTTCCTAACTCTGAACTCCTAACTGATCTTGACTTCAGCGATCCACTCGACTGACTCGATGAGCTCCCATATCGAGCGCCGCAATTTCAAATACCAATACGCATATTCACAAAAAAATATCACACCTCGATTCTTTTCGGATTTAGCATTTCGCCGGTCGGTCAAATGACTTTATACAAGTGCCTGTCAGATTATTATAAATGTGCTGGAGGATTGGTGAAGTTTAGCAAGGTAGGGATGCGATTAGATTTATTTACCATATCCACGATTTCTGAAATATCGCCTTCACCTCTTTCACACGAAACTTGGGAGGGTGAACTTTGAAGATCCCGAAAAACAGGGTGATGCTAGAGCCATCAAGGCTTGTAGGTACATGTTGCGATTTTAACTTCATTATGCTCAAGCGTAGTCCTGAACAACATTTCGAGGTCACAATATGTCCAAGTTGCATGTCGTCCATGGATATAAAATTGAATAACCAATCTGCCTCTCCATTCGTTAAAAGTGGGAGATACATGTTGGCGCGTTTAGGTCCCGCCAGGCGATGTCTAGTTAAGATGGGAGCTCAGTTGCGTCAGTGTTTTACTGTGGTCTAGCTTCTAAGCCAAACGAGATGGGGACCAGGTGGGCGGATCTCGCTGGAACGTTAATGAGATATGGAAAATTTTGTGGGGAAGGGCATTGTGAAGATTTGTCATCGCAGCATAATTTCGGCCTAAATGACCAAACTCATCTTCATCTTAGTTGAAAATTTGACCGAAAGATTGTTTCCAAGACATTTCCTGATCGGAGATGCGGTGGTTATGTACCTCATGATCGGTGTATGTGACAACTATGGAATGAAAACGAACTGACACGATTTAAATAGTCTAATCTTTGCAATTTTAAATGTTGCCTGATGTTTCGGAAACGTGAGTAGGGCCAACTATCAGTTCCGATGAAGTTACGTGGAGTGCAGTGTCACTGGGGATCAATAATGGAATGATTTGCACAAATTAGACCTAATTAGCATTATTCTGTTCATTTTTTTTTTAAGTTGTCGAGTTTTTCCGCCAACGTAGGTGAATATAGGTGTACTATCATTCCGATGAATTTAGGCTTAAGTGCAGTGCGAGGTCACTAAGGTCATTTTATGTCAATTAGTTTGCCAAACTCATCTTTTTTAAAGTTTAACTGATTGGCCATAAACTTGGTAGATTAGAGATCTGAGCTATCTGGGCTTATTTCACATTATCTGTGGGCAATTCTCCAGAATCCCCACAGATAATGTGAAATAACCCAGATAGCTCAGATCTCTCAATGCACCAAGTCTTATGTATGCAAATCAGTTAAACTCAAAAATAATGAGTTATGCACAACTAATTTGACATAAGATGACCTTTAGTGACCTCACATGACCCCCCCATTATAGCCTAAATTCATCGGGAATGATAGTAAACCCTATATTCAACAAGTTTCGTGAAAACTCGACAACTTAAAAAAAAAATGAACAGAAGTGCTAATAGGTACCTTTTTTGCAAATCAGTCACATTAATTGATCACCAGTGACACTGACTCCAGCGTTAAATTCATCGGAACTGATAGTTGGCCCTACTAAAGTTTCCGCAAACAGACCCAGCAACATTTAAAAAAAATGCAAAGATTAGACTATTGTAAATCGTGTCAGTTCGTTTTCATTCCATAGTTGTCATAGACAACGACATGAGGTACATAACCAACGCACTTCCGATCAGGAAGATATCTTGAAAACAATCTTTCGGTCAAATTTTCAATTAAGATGAAGATGAGTTTGAGTATTTAGGCAAAAAATGCTGCCCCGATGACAAATGCCTTCACAATGCCACTTCCCACAAATTTCAGCAGTATATCATTCACGTCAGCAGATATCCCGAACACATGGCACCATCTAGTTTGCGAGAAAGCGAAGACCCAAGTAAAATCACTGACCAACTGAGCCCCATCTAATAGACATCGCTGGCGGTAAACCGCCAACATGTATATCCCCACTTTTTTTAAGAATGGAAGCGAGCTTGGTTATTCAGAATGTTATATCAATGGACGACATGGCAACTTGACATATGTGACCTCGAAATGTTGGTTCAGGACTAGACGCTGAGCATACCTGAAGTTGAAAAATCGCAACATGTTACAAGCCTTGATCTCTAGCATCCCCTGTTTTCGGGATCATTCAAAGTTTACACCCCAGTTTAGTTGCTGAAAGAGGGGAAGGAACGATATTTCAAGAAATCGTTGGATATGGATAAATAATTAAATCGCAAGCCCTACCTTGCTAAACTTTACCAATCCTCCAGCCTTATAAATAAATTGAAGAGGCACTTGTATAAAGCCGTTGACCGCCGGCGAAATGCTAAATCCAGAAGAAGATCGAGGTGTTGATATTTGTTAGGTAATATGCGTATGTTATTGAAGTATGCGCGCGTCGATTATCGATTAAGGGGAGCTCATCGAGTCAGCGAGGGGATCGGCTGAAGTCAAGATCAATTAGGAGTAGAGTTAGAAACCCAGTAGAAAAGAAATTAATAGTATGGGGACATTTTCTGAGTCTTCAATCATTTTATTTTGTTATACGGAACAATCATATTACAATCAGTCCAATATCAGAAGATCAATAAACGGTTATGAAGTACACGGAATCTTTTCGTATCCTTCGAGTTAGTTTTTATGAAGGAACATATCATTTACAAATCATCATGGACGATTAATTTCCCTGAGAAGAAGCGGTCTCGCCCAAAACCCCAGAGTTTATCCAGAGGGCAACCTTAAGCTCTCTGACCCCCCCCCCCCTCCCAAATAAGAAGGGGGCAACAAGAAACTACACGACATGATCTACGTCTCGTGCAGAATGATCTACTTAGGAAAAATCAGGACAAAGGGGACTGCAACTGGTCAAGGATCGTAGTAATGGAAGGAACGGGCAGAGTTGTTGAAAGTTGTCAATCCACGAACCAAAATTGGGGATATTGTCATCGTTTAGGTCCGTGAATCACATCACACCTTGATCACGCGGGACAATGGTCCATAACAGGTGGGCACGGATGCCCCATATATTAAGTGACCGCATGGTAGTCAGGTAGGTTGTACATATATGTGACACCTGCCCACTCACTACTTTCAGTCAGAATCTATTTCTGTCGTTTCAACCCCCTATTTTCTTTTTTTTGTTTTTGTTAATCCCCCCCCCCCCTCCCTGAAGACTAGGTCAAGAGCCGCGCACAGATGGCTTCAAGCGGCAAGTGCAACTGCTTGCAAATTTGGTGACCTGATTGGTTAACGATCTTCTGAGCCTACCAGCTCCGTGAAAATGTGATTCTGGTCAATTACGAAAAAAATGTCGGATTGGCAATAATGCCACATGCAACAATGTTTCTCCATATCAGCAGTAGTAACCCAGTGATATCATATTAGTACTATTCTTACAGAACACTTTGCACCGTAATTGAGAAAATTGCAGACACAAGATCTATATTCAAGGGTAGGAAACATGCAGAATAGACACTCATTAAAATTGCCGGTTCCCAGCCATTTGATGTTTGGAAGGAACATTTTTTGTATGCTCCTCGCCAACCTATGGGGGCGATCCGCTTAGACATGAATCCCAAAAATTATTCACCTCCTAGTTTAGCCACCCCCCCCCCCCCCCACCCCCCAAAAAAAAATGGTAATTTAGGAACCGCGCCGGTTCGAAAGCAGTTGCAGTTGCCCATCTGCCACTGGTAGTAGTGTGGTCTCCTTTCTTTACTTTACCAGAATCCTACCCTTCCTCACTACCCGTATCACTACGGGTTGGTCTGGAGGTTCTTCAACCACAACAACAAAAATACATCGACATTACACTGAGGTCAAAATACCCCCGGGGACAGCACCAACCGGACATTTACCCCCAGGACAAATTACCCAAGAAGTCAAGTACTATGGACAACTATCATCCGAGATAACTACATCCGGGACAGCTACCCCCCGGACGAATACCCCCGGAACCGAATGCCCACAGATAAGTGAAGTAACCCAGGATACTGAGATCTCTAATCTACATTTACAGAACTCGGAACCCTTGACCGAGTGACATAGCTAATGACCCTCTAACGACAGGTGCCACAATCTTGTGGTTTCTACTGCGAGATCGGAAGAGTTATTTTATCAAAATAAAATGATTGGAATTTTCCGCTTCTCTCATTGTCATTGTCGAATTCGGATCGCTGGCAAATAGTACACTGAAATAACGTTAATGATCAGAACTGTTCAATTCGACTGAAAACGACAGACTCAAAGTTATATGAAATCCGTTCAAAGTTGGAAAGAAAAGCGTTGGATCGTTTGAAGATATTTTCGTTGTCGCGTCGATGCTCCGTATTTTACGTTTCCTATGGAATTTTTGAAGAAAAAAAAGTATCCCATACTATTTCCTCCAGACATCTCATTTTTGTCAGTTATTAACCACTCCACCGTCGCTGTTTAGAGTTACGCGTTCAAAAGTCCGTTCCCAGTACAATTGAAACCGCTTCAAGGTCAATTACCAACTGGTCCAAGGAGAGGAGATGCTCCCTTGGGGAGAATAGGCGTGATTTTATGTCCTGAACGGCCGACGGCCCAGTTCACTTGTCCACCGTTCAAGGGGCTTGGAAATTCTTAATGACCAAGTCTTAGCCAAAATCAGGTTAAACTTTAAAAATAGATGAGTTATGCAAACTAATGAATAAAATGGACCTTTTTTTTAATGACCTCGACTGCACTTATAGCCAAATCTATCGCCCCGGATGATAGTAACCCTATATTCACCAAGTGCGTGTGAAAACTCGACAACTTAAAAAAATGAACAGAATATGCTAAGTAGTGAGTACCTTTATTCGCAAAATCAGTTCACATTAATTAATCCCAGTGACACTGACTCCAGCGTAATTCATCGGAACTGATAGTCGGCCCTACTCGGCAAGTTTCCGAAACATACAGTAAACATTTAAAAAATTGCAAAGATTAGACTGTCCTAAATCGTGTCATTCGTGTTCATTATGTGTTTTCCATAGGTTTGTCATGACCACGTTTTTGGAGAGACCGAAGGTACATAACCAACGCATCTTCCGATCAGGATCTTGAAACCAATCTTGCGGTCAAATTTTTCATTAAGATGAAGATAGTTTGGGGTCATTTAGGCTGAAAGATATGCTGTCGTGGACAATTCTTCACAATGCCCTTTCCCCACAAATTTCAGCTTTATAATCATTTCACGTTCCCGCAGATATCCCAACACATGGTCACCATCAGTCTGGCTAGAAGCTAAAGACCAAGTAAAAATAAATCACTGACCACGAGATCCCCTCTTAACTAGGCAACGCCTGTCGGGTAAACCGCAACATGTATAATCCCCCCACTTCTAAGCATGGAAGGCAGAATGGTTATGTAGAATTCTATATATCAAATGGACGAACATGCAACTTTGACATATTGTGACCTCGAAATGTTGTTCAGGACTACGCTTGACTCAATGAAGTTTTGAAAGATTCGCAACATATTTAACAAGCCTTGATCTCTAACTAGCATCACAATCACCATGTTTTTCGGGATCATTAAAGTTCAAAAGGGCCACACCCCCCAAGTTTCGTGTAAAAGAGGTCAAGGAGATATTTTGAAGAAATCGTGGATATGGATAATTAATCGCAAGCCCTACCTTGCTAAACTTCACCATCAAATCGTATCACATAGATAAAGAAGTAGAGATCTGAAAGGGGACAGGAAAGCTTGTATAAGGGGGGAACTGGAAGCCGTGATGGAATGTGGTGTACCGCGCACAGGTAATACAGAGTTGGCACAGTAGAAAAGGCCCAAGAAGAGATAGAGGAAGTTGAGGGGTAGTGGCTCTATATATGGTGTTGTGTAAGGAGCGACAGAGCAGAACGCTTAGTCTATCTCCCTAGTCTTCAATATGCCCATAGCTTTGTCATGTTGAATATATACGACCGTAAAAAATTGCCTATTGAACTAACATAATTGCGTCCTGCCTCCTTCCACACCGTTAGGCCTACCCAATTTCCGCAGGTCACATTTCCTCACGATAACCAGGTTACGCCTACTCGATGTCATTACAAGTAAATGCTTCTCATTCTCGTATGGTCCGAATACATATGTCTGCTCGTACAGCAGAACTGCGCTTCTTCGGGCCTATTGCGCGCCTTCCGGCGGATGATCCTGTCCACCGAATTCTATCTGTACGGGATCCGGTGGTTGGAGCCGCCTGACTTACGACCTCGTAGCGTTTGTTATCGCAGCGCTCGTGGGTACCTGGAGTTGGGTGGGCTGGAGTCTTTTCCAGGCCTGTCGCTTGCCCGGAGAAGGCCGGGTGACTGCGGGTGGACGCGACAGGGTGAAGACATGTGCCCCATGTTGAGCGAGTGAGTTACAACGTCATGTCACAACCACGGTTCGCCCCCTTCCGTAATGTGCGTACACACGGTGCACAGTGTCAGTGGTTACAAAGCAGCGTTATCTACGTTCTCCGTGCATAAAGTGTACTACTAGGACAATCAGGAAAAACAGGACGAAACAGGGACTGAAATTGGTCAAGGATCGTAATATTGGTAGGAACCTTGGCTAGTTTTTTAAACTTTGTCAATCCACTGTCAAAATGTGAGATATTGTCATCGTTTTAGGTCTGTGATCACATCACCCTTGATACGCTGTACATGGTTCCATATACAGAGGTGGGCACGGATGCCGTCCATTAAAATTGACCTGCATTGTAGTCAGGTAGTGTTGTACATTAGTGACACCTGTCCACCACTGTTCATGTCGTTTCAAACCCCTATATCCGCATCTCCCCTGAGACTGGTCACGACCGCACCAGCTGGGGCCCCCACTTCCCAAGCGGGAAGTACAACTGGCTGCAAACTCTGGTGACCTGAGTGGTTAACAGTTTTTTATGAGGCCTAAACAGCTCCGTGAACATATGTGCATTCGGTCAATTACGAAACAAGTGTCATATTGGATAATGCCAATGCCAACAATGTTCTATACGCAGTTATAGTGCCATGTGATTTCATATTAGTACTATTTCGTACAGAACACTTTTCACGTTAATGAGAAATTGTTGCAGACACAGATATATATTTCAGGCTTTAGGAGGTCAAACATTCTGGATGCTCCCGCCAACTATGTGGCGCTCCGATTAATTGTAATCCAACAATGATTCACTCCTTTTAGCCCCCCACCAAAATGGTACTTTAGAAAACGCGCCTGTTCAAAGCAGTTTTCAGTTGCACATCTGCCATGGTAGTAGTGTGGTATCTTTCTTTTACTTCTACCAGAATCCCTACTCTTCCTCACTTACCGTATCAACTACGGGTTGGTTCTAGAGGTTCTTCAAAACCACAACAAACAAATAATACATCGAACATTACATGAGGATCAATAAATTTATTAAAAGTTCTATTTCTGTTGCAAAAATGTTTGATTTGGCTCAACATTAGTACGACGTGAATGAAGAATGATTAAGAAATGAACACAGATAATAGCCTAACAAATAATTAGGCACTCGGTGGAAATATATTCAGAATTCTCCAATGAACAAAGTGGATGGAAATATCCCTATGAACTGATATACAAACAGATAAGAACAATACACCAATGTTTCCTTTCTGAAAGACCCGAACACATGTATATATAACTAGAAATACAGACTGCGTGAATGGTAGAATTATTTCGAGAATAATCAGTGGCACGAAGGACGAAAGGACTAAGGTGTCATGCGAGGCCAACAATTGCATTCTTTTCGGCTTATGCTGAACGATGGAACAGTGTTACACACACGATCACTCATATCACTGTCGCGTTGTGTACAAGATCGTTATGTAACTTTAAATATATTGCCGAGGGCCCAACATAGAATATCAGTTCATGTCTTGTGAAGTTTGTCAACCTGAACACAAACGGTGTCTTCTTGAGAATGGTTTAAAAATAATGATAAGTGCGAATGCCTTTACTGGTGAGGAACAAACGGAGCACCAATTTCTGTGCACAAACACCGCACAAATGTACTAAGAAGAATATACAATTGTGTTAAATGTTCAAGACCATGAGGCCAAGAAGGCAAAGTTCAAACAATGGCACTATTTGCCTTGTAACGACTTTTGGCATCAGTGATTTTATATGCCAGCATTGTATTAGCGTCATAAAAATTGTCAAGTTTGGTCCACATCCATTGAAGAATGACCAATTGCAGAGGGAAAGGCGTCCTTCACACGTGGCCTATTGTGCCCTTTTCAATGACCTATTTTGGAACCCCCCTTTTGACCTACACATGACAAAGATGTCGCCAAAGATCGATAACATTGGGTCAAGTTACATCCGTAAACATCCGTCAGGAAATGACGGTTTAGCTTCTTTTCATCAGATGTAACGTTTGAATTTTTATTGACACTATATGAATATTGCATCCAAAATCTGCAAACAGCTGAAAAGAGCACCTCCGAAAAACTTATGACACAATTTCACGAAAATATAATGTACTCTGTAAAGAAATACCTTTTTGAAATTGCCCCTTGAATGACGTTTGATCTTTACCTCACAAAGTCCACATGTCCACAGGTTTGGGCGCATCTATCACAAAATCACTGTTTGGGGGCCAAAAAGTTATTGTCGACACAACTGGTAGATAGCGTAGATAGAAGAGTGACATCATATTCCAATAGCTCAACCAGCATAGCTGGATGGGGCTAAGAACCGACAACATGAGAATTACCTACGAGAAAAGATTATAACACTTTGCCAGACAACAAACTGCGATTGTTTGATGGCTCTACTACTTTGAAACATTAGGAGGAAATCTATGAAGTTTGACTTCTTCCCACTGCATCCGTTAAAGTGTAATCACGAAAAAGGCTATGTCAAACCATCAGACTGGAACCGGAACCCAATTTGAAACCGATGTCTAATGGAACATTTGAAACCGAATTTGTTAAATTCTAGACATATGAACTGGCATTGTCCAAGGAAATTTGAAATGCGACAGCAGAGTATTATATTGCAACTATTGCTGGAAAAAAGAGAGAATATGACACTGTGTTCGAACAAAATATTGCTTACAGTATGATCCAATTTATTGATCACACACTGTGGTTCATTGCTTGTATATGCGAAAGGTTTATATCTCATTTGATTTATTAAATAATGTCCTGAGTGAACTTGAGCCAATTATCAAATTCTCAATTACATGCATACATTTTATTGCACAAACTTCCCATTCTGCCCACATGATATTTGGATCCCGAAATGTGATCAATGTTTCCATCACTGAGGAAAGAGACATCAGATTCTCATAACATATTCTGGTTCACAAAATTTACCAGAAAGCCAGCGACTCAGTGATTCCTTGACTGCCCCTTCTAACCTTTCACTTCTGACTACCTTTGAGGCTGACTCGAAGGAATTGTGGATTACAGACTGATAATACTGTGGGATTACTCAATAGAGACCTTCGAGCAAGGAATAGCATAGTCAGACTTTGCTCTCCTGAGGCCCCGATGACCGCTTGACCTGACCCAAAACGAGAGGGTCCATGTACTCTATTAAGATGACCCACATACCAAGCCTGAGTAATTGTGTTACCAAGCGAAATGGTACATGTTGGGGAAACTTCACAATTTTCTAATCCCTCCCCAAGAATGATCCCAGTCTACACCAACACTAATGTGTTATGGACTCCCCATAACAAAGCCGCATACGCAGATTTTCACCTGAATTCAGATCAGGCATTCGGGACTCACGTGTTACCTTTTTTTACGGACATGACCTTTAGGACTCAGATAGGCGGTGCCGTGACCCCAACTAGGGATCATGTAATTATTATGAGGAACCCACATACCAAGTAGACTTCATCCATCCAGGTAATTTTTCACACATTGGCTCACTGTGCCTTTTAAAAAGACCTTTGACCATGTACCTCCTTGATGTTACAGCCGTCTCAGTGGCTGACGGAACATTGGCCACGTTTGGTCCAACATCTGTACAAACACACTAACGGGCCAAAAGTGGCAAAAACTGGCGGAATGAATTAATAAGATTAGTTAATGGATAGGTTTTGTTGTTATTTCTCCCACACTGTGTTGGTGCAATTTAGGAATGACTTGTATCCAATAGGTTCACGAGGCGACTATATCCCGCATATACTCCATTTACTCTATCCGAACACTTAATTTTGCAAGTAAAAATTGCTCAAAATAATATTCGAGAAAATGAATAATAACTAAAACCACTTGACAAAGTACAATGAGAATTGTCAATGCTAAGAAGGAATGTAGGTTTTTTTACAAGAATCAGTCACGGCAAGGTAATATAACAAGGCATCGCCCCCGGTCTCGCCCTGGTTCCGCAATCAGTGTTTACTTCTATTAGTCGCATGCAAACAATTACAAGTCACTCCATGTGTCGTTAAAAGATTTTTGTATTAGCATTCAACAAAACAGCCTACTAATCAGTGACCAATGTCAAATGCTTAAGGACTAATTATTGAACTTTTTGTGGAATCAGTGATTGAAATTGCCTAAATATGCAAATTCAAAGGTTTTCAACGAAAAGTCCATTACTTTAAAATCATCATAAATTATCACATTAGACACGTTGAATGACCTCCAGTGACCTTTGACCTCCATGATAGTTTTTTCTGGACTCACGGTAACCATACCACCAGTTTTTTATGAAAATCCAAGCAACTGAAAATTTTGCATAATTATGCAATTAGGTACGTTGAACGATTCCATTGACCACGAATCTTTGTTAAAGTTTGGGACGAAGGTATACCTATTCCCAATTTTCATGGAAATCCGAAGAACTTTGAATTTGCACAAATTAATGCAAATCAGAACGACTTAATTCCATATTTCCACGTTGAAAATCTAATCAATTTTATTTACCTTGTATCCCGCATCTATGTGCCAACCCAATCCATAGCACCTACGGTTCAATCCGTATCTTGCCTAAACGAGCCTAAACATATAGACATGAAGTAGCTAGGTCAATTTACTTTACTTAAGTAGTGACTTTTGTGCCCAAAATCTAATCAGATCGTGGTTCACCCCACCCCATATGCTACCCTGAAAATTGTGTTGCAATTGCACCTCCGTTCGAAAGATACCTGCTAACGAGAAAGGGTGACACACCGACACACACGCACACGCACGTACACACGCACACAACACACACACAGGCACACACATACACACAGACACGCCATAGTGGACTCACTAATCTTCCTGAATTTCCCTTCAGCTGGACAAAAATTACTCATGAAAGCTCAAAAGAAATTGTACAATTGAAGTCCTAGTACATATGTGGCAGATTTTCATAGAAATTACAAATTATGGAATGTTTGCAGCCATATGAATGAGAGTTTCCTCTGATCCGAAATCCACATTCTCACAAAGACTACTAGGGCCTCTTGATGTCAGCAGAGCTCTTTCGGGCACTAACGCTAGACCATGCGTGAGCATCTACAGCCTGGTCATCAGGTTACGAACAACCAGAGGATCGGCCCCTGGTTATTTGAGGAGGTCATGACCCAGAATTCTAATCTTAATAATAAACACATCTCCCAAAATGAAGCCATTTGATGTGTCCATATACAAGCAGCCAACTACAACAGATATTTTATATGTGTCTATTCACACCTAGAAAGGAGAAGAATGATATAGGCTACTTATATACGGGGTGGTGTCTTCGGCATGGCAGCTTTGAGCAAGGCATTGTACGGTGTGGCAAAAGGAAATGGCATAAAAGATCAAGGGTACTGAAAACTTAATTTTAAGTGTTGAAACTAACACGGCAATGCTGGTTAACACTCATCGGCACATCACGAGACTATAACCAGAAATTTGTAATGCTTAGGATTCATAACTATTCTGATAACCTAGACCAAATACGAACACTGGGAAAATACCAACTCCAGCTCGATAGGCCAAGTATTCGACCATTCTTGTCCACCAAGTTTTCGGACTGTGACTCTGCTGACTTCATACCCAGCTTTGACCTGAAACAAAACATAAGACTGTATACTCAGCATGGGGAACCCCCATACCATTAGAGCTTGAATCCATTTAGGTGAGGTCTAGTTAATTGTTTCACAGCTAATATTTGGCAAATAATAAGTTTTTCACAAGTTTTTCAATTTTATACCAAAAAGACCGCTTGCTCTACACTAAAAACATTGGGGTTCTTGTCCTCTACCTGGGGAATCAGTATGAAAATTTCAACTTGTTCAGACCAGTGTTCTGACCCAAGTTTTTCAGACTTTGACCTCTGGTTAGGAGATGACTTTAACCTAACCCCAAAACACTAGGGATCCATCACT
>JAODTK010001938.1:0-10208 GCA_026419785.1 Sclerodactyla briareus | reverse complement strand
ACCACAGTCGGTTTAAACCAACCCCAAAAGCCCTCACAAAATGGTCCAAATTGTTCAATCGCGGCATGTTACAAATACTTTGAATTTGCCAGATTAACGATACCACTCTGAGTCGGGGTTTTTGCACCAACTGTCCAACTCCGCTTACAAGTCCCGCACGCAAACTACAAGTGATCAATTTGTCCAGTCGGCTATTAATATATGTATATTTATATAATTTCTTATATGTGTATTTGCTGATTAACAATATCACGACGGGACCGCCGTTAATTCCAGGCTCGGACATCCTTGATGCCCACCTACTATGTGTTAGACTGATTCAAAGACACATGTCCGACTTGGTTAACCCATTTCAAGTTCAAGACGTTTTGACAAACACACGCGACCTCACCTAAACGGCAACCCAGCCACTAGCGCGAATTATTGAATATTTTTGCCAAGATCCATGCCCACAATCCTCTGAAGTCGGATTCCAGGATCCTCAGGTAGCCTCCACAACGAAAGTCTGTTCGCCGGCAAAGCGCAACACGAGATTGTGACCGTCAACCCCCCCCCCCCCCCCCCCGTAATTACTATTACTGTTTCAACAGTTCCCTTACGAGCTACCCCTAGGATTGCTGTAGGGGTGGAGATATTGTCTGGCGTCTGGCGCCCCAAACCCACCACTTAAATGTCTGTTTTTGGTCATTTGTGATAGCTGGAGTGATCACGAACCATTTTCTACTTTGTCCCAACTGTTTACCTCACGATCTAACCCTAGGTTAGCTGAAAGGTGGGGATATTAATATGGCTCTGGCGCACCCCACCCACCATCATAAAATGTCTGTCATTGGTCTTGTGATAGCTGGGAGTTGTCACGATCAATTTCTACTTTGTTTTCAAACTGGTTCCTCACGTGCTAACCTAGGTTAGCTGTAGGGTGAGGATATTGTATGGCGTCTGGCTCACGCCAACCCACCACTTAAAAATGTCTGTCATTGGTCCCCTTTGTGATAGCGGGGCGTGCCCCCAAACATTTTCTACTTTGTTCACTATTACCTCTCTGGCTAACTAGCTCCTTTTTTGGCCCCAGTTATGGGCGTCTGGCGGCCCACCCCCACCAACTAAAATTCTGTCCCAGGTCATTCCTGTTCATGGGATAATGCTGGAGATTTTGCCGTAGATTTCCCGCGGTTAACTCGGTAGCTAAGCTAGCCTAATTTTTGGCCCTTTTGTTATGGCCCTCACCACCCACACCCACCAAATGTGCGTGCCAGACGACCATTTTCTTGCAATGCCATAACGTTTGTCACTGCTGTATGGCTCACAATTGGTTACTCTCCAGCTAGGCCTTGACCCCCCTGGGGGCTCCTGCTTCGGACTACACAAGTTGAATTATTCCTGAGAATGTCGAAGAGTATATCTTAAAACACTAACATGAATGAAAAGTTACCGAGAACTTCCAGAAACAGAGAAATTCCCTTAAGTACTGGTGATGACATTTCTTCTCGTAACTTTTCACTTGTTTTATTACGTTAGATGTGAGCTAGTAAGAGTAAATAGTATGTATATCAGTGGACGTCAACAGGCCTTTTCAAACTTGGGAGGGGGCGGCACAGACATTTTTGTGTGAGGGCGCAAGAATACTATCTGAGAGGAAACTTTTACACAAAATAACTCATTAATAATAATAATATTTAATAATATTTTTATATAATACCATGGAAGTGAGAAGATCAAGGGAATTCTGAAAGGGAATATGGGGGCCGGCAAACACTCACAACCAAGAGGCGAGAATGTCGCCGCCCTTATGACAATACACCTACTCAGAGAAAAAACAGAGAATAACACGCACAAACGTCAAAGGGGAAGGTGTGAAGAGGATGCCCGAACTGGAAGGCACCTGAGCGACCCCGTAGTAGACAACCCTGAACAAATTACAACCATGGCTCCAACGCGGTCGAACTGTTGCTTGATCCAGAAGGATTCCAGCCTCTTAAGGGGAACACAGCCAAGCACAGATAACGCCCTATTCACATGCTGCTGACTACGTGGAATGGCCTACTCTCTGCGAATACTGGTTCGACCACATAAATGGCCACCTCATCTGAACACCACATCCTCGCGTTATTAAGCAGAAAAGGGGAGACCTGGGTGTCGCGGCCCACAAAGGACCAGCATGGCTAATGACAAAACCGTCAATGCGTGACTCAAAGAGGAGACGAATAAATAATAAACTTGCGGTTGGGTGGAGTGAATACAGAAAGGAGATAGATATGACTCGAGCTTACCACCACTCCTGAGATCATTCACGCCATGAAAATACACAAGATCACCCCACGATTACGACGCTTAATTGAAACGGTCAATGGACAACAAACTGGTCAACTACCCTAACCTGCGGAGGAAAGAACTGGCCGACATCAAAATTGAGCGTGGGTGGGATCTTCAAGCGGTGATGCATTATATCACACTCCTGAGCCGCCACACTGCGGCGAGCTAAACAGGGTTACACCCTCAAAGTGGTCCACAAATTAACCATCTTCTGTCTATGGAATGAATCTCAAGCTACTCGCGAAGAACGAGGCGAACTAACGGCCATGTGATCGAGACCCGTTCGCATATCAGCAAGGACATTCTGCCATGGAAGTTCGCCCGAATCGACAAGGTGTGCGAGACAAATCATCCAGACAGCCAGTGCGAGGGTTAAGAATAACACTCAAACTCACCGTATGCACCCGACCGCCTCTAGTCATCGAGGAAGATCAGGAGACGACAACCCCGAAGAGGATACAAGTTGGGATACAAGTATCTCGGTATCCTTCAAAACATGGAGATCCAAGAGTTATAAAGACAGGAATTTAATGAGCAAGAGTGCCGGCTACATTCATCGACATACAGGAAAGGCTAAGACTGCGTTTCTGAAATCCAAGGCATCAACGAGACCAAAAACAAAATGCATGCCATTAAATACGTACGCCTTCGCCAGCAATATTTACACTTACACGGGCAGGCATAATAGACTGGACACAGCGTGAGCTGGCCGGTCTCGACGGATATGACCAGAAAAAAACATGAACATGTCTGGGGGACTGCGCCACGAGCTGACTTACACCCACTTGATATTCTTCCCGGAGAAAGAACGGGGTAGCGGCCTCAAAAACATGTGGCTGCCCCCACGATAGAACTCCAGTGTACGCCACATTAGCCAGGAGAGAATACATCTGACAAGCTATAGACACGACCACTAATAGAGGCGGTAGGCGTAACAACTAGTACTAGGTTGGTCCAAAACAGAAGGAGACAAGGCCACCACAGAATGGACCAGAAACGGTACACAGAGAAGCTGGACAGCGAAACCGCATACCATGGGCCAATGCCGCAAAGCGGGTCCCGAAGTCACAATCACAGAGACGGCGTCCGTTACCAGTGGATGAGATGAGCAAAGAAGCCACAGGCCTTAAATAGAAACACATGCGATAATAACAGAAGCGCAAGATCAAGCCCTCAACATCTCTCAGTTTGGCACTATAGACTTAAATTAGCTACTGCCCCGATATTTCATCCTGCCCTGGACCGGAGTTGCCGAGATGTGCAGGTGAGGAAATAGATGAGACTGCGACCCACATAGTCAGTGCCATACTTGAAAATAGCTGCGAAGCTCCAGAGCCAGACACCACAACGGTCGCCCAGCTGCCCATACACCACCGAGTGTCGTGAGTTGAGTTATACAGATCCCAAGCGAACACAGTAAGTCATGCGCTCCACTAACCCAACCAATGGTGCGAGCCGATAGAGCCAAGATCCTCTGCGAGACTTCGAAATAAGAACCGATCGAGTCATATACCGAAAGAAGACCAGACCTGGTGATAGTGGACAAGCAACGGTAAGAGAGGCCCAATGATCGTCGAGTGGCCATCCCCCCCCCTCACGACACCACATCGTCCTGAAAGAAAGAGTAAAAATAGAGAAATACCAGGGATCTGCGACTCCGAGGTACAGGGGCTGGTAAGTCACGCCAAGGTTGGCCCATCGTGATAGAGGGAATTCGGCGCAGTCACCACCAACATTAGAATTCAGATCTGGAAGATATCCAAGGCAAACCACCATTCAACTTCAACGAAAGACAGACGGCACTACTTGGCACTGCCCACATAATAAGACGTGTACTCAACCTCCTAGAATTCGGGGGTAGGCTTCGAGGTCAGGGAACAAGGAGCAGGGCACAAGCCACTGAGAGAGGCCATAACTGAACTGACACATATACGAACGTGTACTCAACCTCCCCGAATCCGGGTAGGATTCCGAGGTCGGAAACAAGGAGAGGTCACAAGCCAACTGAGAGAAGAGAGTTGTGAGGAGAGAAAAAGATAATAATAATAATACGCATAATAATAATAAACAGAAGGAGGGAATACCCGGGTTGCAGGATCTCATCGGCAAAGTGGAACTAGAGATTCATTTGTTTCTACGGCTACCTTTCGGAGTTTGCGAAAGGGACAAACATTGAAAAAAGCCTTTTAACCCCAAAATATTCATATATGGGAATTCAGTTAATTTACAGCATAACTGTGGGAAACCTTGTTTGATACTGGTACCTTTTCTGCATTTGGAAATCATTCAGTCCTCCAATCTATAAAATATGACCGAAAATGAAACAGATTTTCAGAATTCTCCAAATTTGGCCAAAAATCTATTCCCCCCCCCCCTAAAAAATGGCTTTTTTTTTGGTAATTTTGAGCTGATGCATGGGAAAAGTTTGTATTTGTGCCTTTTTACATGCTAAAAGTTGGATATCATTCGGGCCATTGGAGGCATAGGGGATATCTTGAAAAATAGTGAAAAGATGAGAAATGCCCCAAATTGTCGTTTGGCTCCTAAATTCCCCATTTTGATAGTTTTGGTAATTTGGAGCGCAACTATGTGTTAGTGACTATTATTTGTCCAAGCCACTCCAAAATGGAGATTTTCGCGAAAAACCATAAAAAATAGACGGACATGCAAACGCACACAAACTAACACACGCACACACACAAACGGATCACTTTTGTGAGTGCACCTAATGGCTGGATCACCCGGCACCCATGGGTACCCACCATGGTACCCCTCAGTGTGATAGTTCCAAAAACACACTATGGTTAACCATAGCAAACGTTGCTCTGGCAACAGCAACAGTAAATATAGGTGAAATGGCAAGTGACTAAAACAGGTGACTACAATATCCAGTCGGCCCTTGCGAATTCGGGACCGATGCCGATGAGATAATATTAATTAATAATGTAATAATAATGATAATAATAATTAATGACCAATTTGTAGTGCGCCGTATCACACAAGGGTGCTAATGGCGCATGCAAAAACCCCAAAACAGTCAGTTGCAAGCAAGCGAATCAGGTGGGTAATAGCCAGTCTCAGATTCTTTTGAAATACCAAGGAATGTTAGAAGTGCACTAGAAGAATAGGTCAGATTGTTCCAGACATTTGATGCTGCCACTGGAGAGCGAACGCCTTTATCCAAATTGTCTGGAATACACACTTTTCGCAGGTTTTGTCAAGAGGACTGCAGGGTTTGACGAACAGGCTGATATGGTTATATGAGTTTTTGTCTCGCTGAAATCTGTTAAAGGAGAGGACATAGTGGCACTTTTTTGTGTGGTCTGCGTCTGTCTGTTCGTCGTCTGTCTGTCTGTCCGGTTTGATGTGCGGATTCGATATCTCCTGAACGTGAAACATCATGTGGGACCTTTGTGGAGGTGCGCGATGAAAGAGTTGCCGATTGTGCATCCCATTGTGTCCCGAAAGACCATCAATTCAATAAATTTGCAATTAACGAAAATTGGCCCGGGAGCTGGTGTACAAGAATCTCTGCTAGTAGATAGATGATGGTGCTGCCGTTCAGAGTATATACCAACTATGAATATTAACACGATTGATTAGATTCCTGGCATGATCTATGCCTAATTAAGTAGTGCTAATTTTGCATATAATTTCTGCGATATTTTGAAGTTCGTTGGATTTGACGAACTCGGTGGAGATGGTTTATCTAATAGTCCCCAATGAATTTTACAGTAGGGACGCGGCACCGAAGGTCATTTAATGTTTAACTATCCTTCTATTCACCTATCCACATGGTGCATAATTTATGCATATTTAAAAGTTGGTTGAATCCTTCTGAAACTTGGTGGAGATATTACACCTTTGATCCTGATTTAACAACAGTGTAAAAGGTCACTCAAGGTCTTTAATGTGAATACTTTGCATAAAATACGCAATTTTTCGGCATTTGTTTAAATGAGCTCAGTCCAATTGGAATGAATGCAGTGTAGGGTGCTCGAAGAGATTTGTAATGGTAATTTTTGGGGTTCAGTAATCGAACAGCAACATTAAGACAAGGTTCAAAAAGGTCAAAGGTCAAGTTTTAGGAAATGTTGCTTATTTTAGGAGTACGGGCCAGAAATAAAAACTGTCGATTTTGGGATAGTGATAGTCTCTGTCTTGCTACAAAAGACGAAAACCAACTCCCCGCTCGATCTGACAACAGGTCTTCAAGTTACAGGGCCAAAGGTATCACCCTTTGGCCCCTTTTATCAACCTTCTTTATACCTTTTGAGGCGATAGCACTTAGAGCATGTGTACTGATTACGAAAGCTTTTGCGGGCTTGGTGCATCACAATTGAGACAAGCATTTTCCATAAAAACCCGTCATGTCATCAACAGGTCATTCGAGGTCGAGAAACTGCCAAATAATAACATTTTCTGCAATCATTTCTAGTTGACTGTGGTGATATGGCTGAAATTTGGGACGTGCGCATATGATCAAGGGTAAACATTTTCATGTAAACAGTAGTCATCAAAGGTCATTCAAGGTCACTTATGGACCAAAAACTGTCAATAATAACATTTCTTGCAACAACCTCAGAGACTGTATGCTACCTTTTTAAAGAATGGTATAGTCTTGGGGCACCCTAGCTTGACCAGCATGAGCTGGGAAAAAAAAAAAAAAAAATTCACAAAACCTATTATATAGCTGCTATCAATAACAAATGTTGCAGAGTTTTACTCATATCAACCCCTCAGGCATGTTATGTCCATTCATCTTAACTAGTCTTCCTATCTCTGAAAGGTGTCGCTCCCCACACAGTTTGCACGTGCTTGTTTTTAGCTATTACTTTTACTTCATTTTAGATGTTTTGTTTTAGTGACTTTTCATTGGAGAACTTATCTTGTTTTTAAATTGAACCTTGCCTTTTAGTGGATTTTGAGCTGTTCCTAGCTGTTTTGGTGACATTTTCATTGGACTCATTTGTACAGCTTTTATTGGTCTGTATCCTTCATTGATTTTCATTGGGGCTAGGATATGTAGTCTGTAGATATTTAAGCTTAGGCTTGGCCTTCGTTTCTATGGTGGCCATTTTTATTGAGTAATAGATTGTCACGTGGTTGTTACTTTTATTTCAACTGGAATTCTAAACTTTTAAGCATTTTCAAAGGGGGAGGGCCAGTGGATTTTTATCTTATTTAATTCTGTTGGTCAGTGTTGGCCTGGCTGTGACGTTACAGCTTAGGCCTAAGCTTAAAATGTCAACCCAATGAAGCTGCTAACATGTCTCAACCACTGGAGCCTGGACTAGATTACAAAACATTACAATATGGTGAGATTGTTTTATTCTACATCTGACCACTGTTGAGCCAGTGAAACTTTTTTCTGGAGAATCTACGACTCCGGGAAGGGAAGGCAGATTTATACCTGATTATGATTGTCGCAGGAGATGTTCCACGAATCCGGGACCCATCCCTACATCCAACGATAGACAAAGATCAGGCTAAAGGCTAAGCAGAAAGTCGTAAATGTGAACGGTCAGAGTGTCAGAGCTAAGGGGGACCTTTTGCAGACCTATTTGATTCTGAGGCTCCAGACATACTTATCGGGACCGAATACATGGCTTAACACGAACATACATTCACATGAATATTTGCCTGAATTTACTTCATCTATAGAAGGAAGATAAGAACACTAGTCATGGGTGGCCACTTTCATCGCGTGAAGACACTCTATTATCTACAGAGGTTAAAATCTACTCAAAGTGACAATGGCTAGTTTGGGTCTAAAGTGGACAAACATGAAACAGTCCACAATTTACATTGGTGCTTTTTATTGGCCACCAGACTCTTCTTACGCTAGTGCTTCTTACGTTGAAGTACTTTATCGTCCAGTGCCAATCTACCGCAAATTGCTAATATCATTTTATGTGGAGATTTTAACCTTCCAGATATTAAAGTTGCAATAATTCGTTTATTAACTGTGGGCGTTATCCTGACTCAAGCAAGATGCTACTGTACATAATGCCAGAATTCAGTCTTCTAAAGAGGCAATTCCAGCCTGGAACTCGCCTACAAACATACAAGATAGGATACTAAATACTCAAGTAAAAAAGGGAATCAGCGATCATGACATTGTCGTTTTTGATGCCCTCAATCCATCCCACTCGCTCCAGACCAGTTAGAAGGAAGATCTATTTGTTCTCAAAGGGCAACTTCGAAAGCATTTCAAGAAGCTAGACGACTTTTACAATCAATCTTTGCAAACTTCCGAGGACTCCCACAGTCGCCGATGCATTGGCTTTTTGATGAAACAGCAACTGTTCTGGCAAGGATGAACTTATTCCGAGCAAAACCTCATCATCTAGATTTACACATCCAGGATTGATGCCAAAATACGTCGTCAGGTGAGGAAAATGCAACGCCTCACAATAAGGCTAAGCGTCGTCAAATACAGAGGAGCAAAATGTGTTTCGAAGTTCCGTAGAGAGGATGGACAGATCTATTAGGCAAGCATATAGATTGTATATCCGTAACATTATTTGTAGCAGCCTCAACAGTAATAACACTAAGCCATTTTTTGGAAATTACTCAAGTCAAAGCGTAACTACAGCCAAACATTGGTACTCAATCAAGGGAATATTACTGCAACTCTCCTATGAGAAAGCTGAATGCCTAAATGAGTAACTTCTGCCTCAGTTTTTACTAGGAAAATAAGGAAATCTTGCCTCCTTATCAACTCATGTGGATCATTCCATATCGGACATGAAATCCCGGAACATGGTGTGAAGAAGGTTTTAGATAATATTCAAGTGAACAAAGCAAGTGGTCCTGATGATGTTTCTCCATAACTCTGAAATGTGATCCGCTTCAATTGCACCATTTAGTGAGGAAATCTACAGAAATGATGCATACTGGTCATTGCTCAGAGGAAGACTGCTTTTGTTACTCCCCTTTTCAAGAAGGCGAACCCTTCAGACCCAAACCAATTAAAGGCACTGTTTCATTAATTCAATCCAATGTAACAAAATATTTGGAACATATTGTCATAACCACATACATGAACATTGGACATCACCAGCTCAGGACCCAATGTTCAACATGGATTAGAAAACGACACTCTGGTGAAAACCCAACTGGATTAACTGTCAGTGATCTAGCAAAGAATCTAGACTGCAAGGCTCAGACAGATGTGGGTTCAATGAATTTTTAGTGTAAAGCCTTTGACAAGGTTCCACACAAGAGACTGGCTCATAAGCTTAAACATTACGGCATTAGTGGTCACATTCTCACTTGGATCAATTCATTTTTGAACCATTCGTACCCGCATGTTGTCATAATTGGTGTGAAGTCATCTTTGGAATTGTCTCATCAGTGGTCCCACAAGGTAGAGTACTAGGTCCATTGCTGTTCTATTCTGGCCATCAATGATCTTCCGATGTTATAGCATCCAACTATCAGAAGTTTGCTGATGATGCATAATCTACGGACCATCAAGGCATCAAGCACAGTTGTATGCTCCAGCAAGAATCGGATAATTTTCGAAATGGAGTAAGACTTGGAAGATCGATCTGAATGCATCGAAATGCAAGTCAATGATTGTCACAAACAAGAGGCAAGGTACCGTTCCAATATGTAATTGACGATACTCGACTGGAACTGGGGGAAGAACATCCTATCTTGAGGAACACACTTCAAAAAAAAAAAAAGGGGGGGGGCCTCATGGTCAACTCATATAAAACAATATTGTGGTAAAGATAACAAGATCTCAATCTAATCGGTAGACATCTGTATGACTGTGCACTATAAAACGAAAGACATTGCTATAAGTCTCTGGTACGTCCCTGTTGGAATATAGCTCCTCGGTTTGTGATCCATACAAAGCTTGCAACATTAAGAAGCTGGAAATT
>JAODTK010001937.1:0-10634 GCA_026419785.1 Sclerodactyla briareus | reverse complement strand
CTTTTCACATTTTTCTACTTTTGACCAAAATTCACCCCGACCCGAACCAAAAAACGATTAGGGTTCCTGTTATCCCCATAAGAAAAGCTATACGACAAAATTTCGACTTGATCAGGACCAACCATTCTGGACCTAGCCGTGGTTTACAAAGTTTTCAGACTTTGACCTCTGGTGACCTCAGATGACCTCGGACCTGACCCCAGTACATAGAGTTCATGTACTCATCATGGGGAACAACATACCAAGTATGAGCTTCATCCATCCAGTTGTGGTCAAGTATCGTGTTCACAAGCCAAAATGGCCAAATTATTGACGTTTCACTAATTTTCCTATTTTTCACAAAGATTCACCCGACCTATACCAAAAAACAATAGGGTTCTGATCCCATAAGGAGCAACACACCAAATTTGGACCGTCAGATCAACCTGTTGGATTATCGTGTTCACAGGTTTTCAGACTTTGACCTCTGGCGACCTCAGATGACCTCGACCTGACACCCAAAACATATCGCTGGCCTTCATGTACTCATCATGGGGAAACACACAGACCAAGATGAGGCTCATCCATCCAGGGGGGGGTCGAGTTATCGTTGTTATGAGCCAAAATTGGCCAAATTATTGATTTTTTCACGAATGTTCTCATTCTTGTTAGCAAAAATTCACCCCCGACTATACACCGAAAACAATAGGTTTTGCTTAAGGGAAACGTTCCTCATACCGAATTGCTTTATATTGACCTTTCATTGATGGTATCAAAATTGCAGCGGTGAAAAGTCATTTTCAAACTTAAGTTGATTACATGAGAAGCACGATGCGCCAGGCAGAGGCTATTATAACATCCAGTATTGGCTATGAAAGTGACATTTTAGATCGCTGAATTACGAAAATCCCTATGATTTGCAAGCAGGAAGTGCGGAAAAAATCACCGCATTTAACCAAGTGATGATTAACCTCCCTAACTAGGCTGCCAAATGACACCCCCGTAATTCTGTTAGATGTGTCTATCTGATTCCAGAGGTATGGGCAGTATGCGCAAGAACACGCTCTTTTGACACACAGTTGGACAGACTGAGTGCTAGATCGAGTGTACCGCCCAGATGATTAATCAAACTGATTCCTTTGGTCTCAGTTGCGCGATTTTAGGCTTCTTGGATGGGGAGGGCGATTGGAGCCATCATAGGCGCAAGGAGCAAGGGACTACGACGAGCCAAACCCCCCCCCCGCCCCCCCCCCCCCCCGCCTAAAATAAGGCAGACAAAAAACTTGGCGGGAGGTTACCCCATTTTTATTAATTGCCGAATTTCTCGACATAATGCCCGAATTCCGGTTTAACTTCGCCCGAAATACACCAAAAATGTGATGAGCGCGTGATCCGTTCTGTTTATGTCGTGTTTTCGTATGGTGCTGAAATTCGGGCAGGTCCTGAATATTGCCCCAAGCCTTAAAATCATTAGGCAGACTAGTAGTTTGAGTTACATCACTATAAAGCACGGGAGGCTGGATCTGTTGGTACAATACTAATCGTCATCGCCAGCTTTCCTTGGCACAGCAGTACCTTACATAATCTAGATTTTACAAGGCAGCTGGTAGGTGACGCCAATCCATTTATTGTTTATTCCAGGTTGCGATTTTATGTGAGTTTTGGGTTTCTATTGTTTTGATGTCTTACCTTTATACGCCATGTATTGTTTAAATTTTATGTCATAACCTCTTACTGCAGAAAGTTAATTTTCCTGCCAGGGATTAATAAAGATATCTATCATCTATCTATCTATCTATCTATCTATCTATCTATCTATCTATCTATCTATCTATCTATCTATCTATGATCATTATATCTATACGAGTACGAGTGAAAAAAATCATGAGTTCGATATGAGTACGAGTACACAGTTTCCCAAATGTTGAGTACGAGTACAGAGCTCATGAGTACGAGTACACCACCACCCGAGTACGAGTAGTGCGAGTACACAACACTACCGAGTACAAGTTCTTCGGCCATCAGTATGATATAATAATATAGTATCTGAGACTATGGGTTCAGGCTAGAGTTACCACTGAGTATTTTCTTTTACACCGGCATAAATAAGTGGCTGTTTAAACAAATGTCTGTTTTGGACGGAAGATTAGGCTATAATTTGAGTGTCCCCGGTAGTGACTGTACCAGTCACTAGTGTTCCGTAAGCCCCCCCCCCCCCCCACGTACCGCGTGCCCCCACACGATTACTCGGGCCCCGGATGGATCCCACGTGACGACACGAGGGTCCCTCTGACACAGGTACGAAATCTAATTTTCAACGTCATTGGAAGTATTCTCGCAATTTCAAGGCCAAGTGCATCATTCGATAACATATTCCCAAGGAATTATGGGAGTAGTAACTAAGCAAACAAGTTCAGGTGCTGTTGCTATAATTATATATATATTAATCACGTTGGAAACTACTGTTTTCCCTCCCTGGTCTTCCAGTAGATGGTCCATAGGAGAGGGGTGTCCCCTCAGATGAAATGTACATTGTACAATGAAACACACAGACGCGGGAAACACCACTCCGGTCGGCAAATAATGTTTTATTCCGTAGTTCTATTTTTTCATCATGGTATTTCGAAGTGCAAACTAAACTGAGACTAAGGAAAGGGGTTCTTCGTTAACGAAATATTACTTGCAAGAGCCCTATAGGTTGCGATCGGTAGAGTTCGTTGGTCATTGCAGTGCTCAGACCGCTGTCGTATGAGGGGGACGGCGTAAGCATGGAAATAAATATATGTGAGAAGATGCCTCGCAAAGCAATAGAGGAAGTTATAGCACACGGCATTTTTATCATGTGTACAATTCAATATTCCACAGTCGATCTCTTAAGGACCAGTAGTCCTATATTGCGTCAGCCAAGATCATAGGGATCTTCATGCTCTATTTTATCGAGATACTACATTATAAAGTCTGTCCTGTTGATACATGTGAAACATGGTTTTGAATCTTTTTGAGAGTGAATAATCCAACTTATTTTGTCTCTCGCTCTCACAAGCCGTTGAACCAGATTATCTAGTGATTTCTTGACTCACTTTGATGAGCAATATTAGAAGCAACAAGGCGATCGCCCCCAGTGGTCTCATGTGCGCCCGATCAAGTGTTTCCATCTAAGTCACCATGGAAACAGTTACAAGGAATTAAGTGTTGCTTTAAGATTTTGGTTATAGCATTTAAAACCCTACTAATCAGTGACATTCAATTCTAAGGACTAATTATGGACCAAGGCTACTGAAGAGTGAAGAAGTATAAGTTTTGTGGAAATTGTGACTAGATCGCCGAAAATTAATGACAAAAAGACACAATATCAACTTCCTATTGATGCATTAGCTCATTTCACATATCTCAGGGGACACAACTAATACAGTGGGAATTTCAACAAACTTGACATTGCATGAATTGGAAACTTTATACACACATGTATAACCCCCAGTGACTCGAGTTAATTTATGGTTAACATTTTGGGGGAATATAAACGTACGGAAGAACCATACCAATCAAGCTTCAGGAAAATTGGTCCAAACCAAACTCTGAAATTTGGGGAACCCCATGCAAAATAGACACAATGAATGACTCCAGTGTCCTCCTACCCTATGGGAATAATACCAATTTATAAGTGAATAATCACAAGAGTGCTCTATTCACAGAAATCAGTGGTGATGGAATGAGAAAATCCGACGAACTTGTGAATTTTGCATAATTATGCAAATTAGACGACTCAATTACCATATCTGACGCTGAAAATCTACTCATTTCATCTACTTTATATCACATTATGTGCCAAACCAAGGTACCATAGCACCTACGGTTCATCGCACATCTCTTGCTAAGCGACCTGAACAATAGATTACCTAAAATAACCTAATTACCTTACTTAACAAGACACCGCCTGGCGGTGACCGCCAACTTATAACCCCACTTTGCCAATAACCCTTTTTCTATTTTTACGTTGCCCTTTAACTCCTAAATAAGCACATTATTCAATACTCAACCTTTAACCACATGACCACCCGACATAGGTCAAATTGAGGTCAGAGTCACACACATCAGGTCAACAATTATATCAGCAAGGGTGAACTCTTCCAGCCTTCACATATATTTCATTCTCCCGATTCTGGCCAGAAAAGTTTTTGGCCGCCTTATTGCGCTTGAATGACCTTCAAGACATGAAGTTTTGGATAAAAATTGTAACTCTCCCGATACCTCCACTCCTAATGAGGCTTTTGCTGCCTGATAACACACCCAGTGCTATTGCCAAAAATATTAAAATCAGTTTTTGAACCCGCTAACGTGACTCTTTAATGACCTTCGATGACATTAGGTTTTTATCAAATTGTTACTCTCCATGTATGCATCCACTCCTAACCTTGCATTCCGAATGAACAGCACGCCGAAGTTATTGTGAAAAAGCTATAAATTAAACTTTGACCCCTTGTAACTACAAAGTATGCGTCCGATCGACGCAGGATTGTGTTCGGCTCCAATAAAGCACAACAAAGGTCCTATCACATATCCAAAAAATACCCGTTTCTATTTTTTTGGCCCGTAACTCCTTAAATAAGCACAATTTATTCCAGCCTCAACCTTTAACCACATGTACCACCCGACGAGGTCAAGAGGTCAAGGTCACACACATGGTCAGGTCAACAATTATATCACAATGGTGAACCTTCCACGCCTTCACAGATATTCAATTCTCGCGATTACGGCCAAAAACAGTTTTGACCCCTAAGTGACCAATGAATGACCTTTAATCTGACAGGCAGTTTTTATGAAAATTGTAACTCTCCATGTGAGCATCCACTTCTCGGAGCCTTTTGTCATCTGATGGACACGCCCGAGTGCTATTGCCGAAAAGTATTAAACAGTTTTGACCCCTACGTGGCATTTGAATGACCGTCTCAATGACGTGGCGGTTTTTATAAAAAATTTGTTACTCTCCATGTGATGCATCCACTCCTAGAAGCATTTGGGCAAAAAAAAAATTCGCAATGAACACACGCCTAATGTTATTGCGAAAAAGCTATTAAATTAAACTTTTGATGACTCCCTGTAACTACCACAAGTAGCGTCCAGATCGAAACAGGAGTTGGTTTCCTCCATAAAAGGCAAAAACACACAAAGGTCTATCACATAGCAAAAATAAAACCAGTTTCTATTTTTTTATGGCTCCGTAACTCCTTACATAAGCACTTTATTCAAGACTCAACCTTTAAAACCACATGAACACACCCGACAGGGGTCCAATTGAGGTCAGAGGTCACACACAATGCCGGTCAACAAGTATATCACACTGGTGAACCTTCCCGCCTTCACAGATATTCATTCTCCGTTATCGCCAGAAAACCGTTTCTGACCCCTTAGTGACCTTGACTGACCTTCAATGACATGACGTTTTTATATAAAATTTTAACTCTCCCCAATGTGATCCATCCACTCCTAAGAGCATTTTGGCATTCTGAATGACATGCCCCATTGCTATTGCCCAAAAGGACTAAAATCATTTTTCGACCCCTACATGACATTAAATGCCTTCAATGACATGGTGGTTTTTTATAAAAATTGTTACTCTGCATGTGAGGCATCCACTCCTAGTCGCATATTGCATTCCAATGAACACGCCTAATTTAATTGCGAAAAAGCTATTAAATTAAACTTTGGGCACTTGTAACACCAAGTATGCGTCCCGGATCGAACGGAGTTGTTGTCCTTCGACCCCATAAAGCACACAAAGGTATTCACATATCTCAAAAATAACCATGTTTCTATTTTTTGGCCCGTACTCCTTAAATAAGCACATTGTATTCAAGACTCAAACCTTTTAAAAAACCACATGACCACCCGACAGAGGTCAAATGAGGGTCAGAGTCACACAGAACACCATGCAGTCCACATTATTCACAATGGTGACCGTCCATTCCAGCCTTCACAATATTCAATTCTCCGATTTATAAATCGCCAGAAAACCGTTTTTGACCCCTTAGTGACCTTGAATGACCTTCAATGACATGACAGTTTTTCTATACAAATTTAAATCTCATGTGATACATCCACTCCTAGAGCATTTTGCCATTCTGATGAAACATGACCAGGGCTATTGCCAAAAGTACTAAAAATCATTTTCGGACCCACACATGACATAAGCCTTAATGACATGGGGTTTTATAAAAAAATGTTACTTGCATGTGATGCATCCAATCCTAGAGCAAGCTGCAGTCAATGAACACGCCTAATGTATTGCGAAAAACGCTATAAATTACTAAACTTTGACCCCTTGTAAATACTAAAAAGTCATGCGTCCGATCGAAGCGGGAGTGGGATTCCTCCATAAAGCACACAAAGGTCATCTATCCAAAAATAACCAGTTTCTAGGTTTTGCCCGTAAATCCTAAATAAGCCATTATCAAGACTCACATTGAACCACATGACCACCCGGACAGAGGTCAAATGAGGTCAGAGGTCACACACTGCAGGTCAAAACTATATACAATGGTGAAACCTTCCAGCCTTCAAGATATTCAATTCTCCGATTATCGCAAAACAGGGTTTTGACCCTTAGGACCTTGATGCCTTCAAGTGACATGACATTTTATGAAAATTGTAACTCCCATGTGATACATCCACTCATAGGGGCATTTTGCATTCTGATGGAACACACGGCCCCAGTACTATTGCCGGAAAAAAAGTACCAAATCAGTTTTTTAGCTCAAATTGACCTTTAATGACATCGGATGAAATGACCATTTTTATAACAAATGACCCTAGATGCGTTACACCCTGTCCTGAAATTTTAAACCAAAACAGGAAAGGTCACTGGAAGTTGTTGCAGGAACAAATAAATTGGCCGTTATATGCCCATAAGTGACTTGAATGACCTGTGATGACATGAGGCTTTTAGGAAAACTGTTTCCACCTGACGGACAAACTGTCCTGAAATTTCAAACATTGAACAAAGCAATGTCAAGGTAAGTTGTCTCCAAAAAATGTTGTTTTTGTTCCATAAGTGACCTTGAATGACTTGGATGACATGTCAGTTTTTATGAAAATTGTACTCTCGATGAGATGCACGCAGTCTACAAGCATTATGTATCTTAAAGTATACTGCCGACGCTATTGCCAAAAGGTATCAAAACCAAACCCTTTGACCCTCGTAACTTGAGACCGGAGTGCCCGATTGAAGCGGGAGTTTGTTTTTGTCTATTAAGCACACAGAGCTCTGCCATATATCCAAATTTTGGCAAAATTGACATTTTAAATTTTCTTCGCCCTGTAACTCTAAAAATAAGCACATTCATTCGACATTTGACCTTTGACCTTTTTGACCTCTTTTCAGGGGTAGTTAGTTTGACGCTGATTCTAAAAAATCACCATGACAAATCATCGAAAACCCTAACGGCACTTAATTCGAATGAAAAACGTTGGACCATGATATCTTCACACAACAAAGGTCACATGGGGTCAAATATGGTTCATTTCGATCGAGAAGGTACCGTTGAGTCGAAAATGGCCACGAAATTTGGATTCGGCAAAAAAATGGTAAATGGTCCCCCCCCCCCACAAATGAGGTCAATGGTCACACAGATGGAGGTCAACGACTCGTGAATCACAATGGTTCACCTCCCAACCTCAGCAGACATTTGGTTACCATGTTTTGACACCGAATGACCTTTGATGACCCTAATGTTACGCTGAAAATCTAATCATTCCATCTACACTTCATATCCCCGCATCTTGTGCCAAACCAAGTCACATAGCACCTACGGTTCATCCGTAATATTGATCACGAGCCTAAACAATGAAATACGTAAAACAGGCTAATTACCCCACTTAATTAAAGACTTGGCGTGCCAAAATCTGATCAATCGTGCACCAACCCCGATGCTACCCTGAAAATGTCGTCGCAATTGCACTTAACGTTCGAAAAATATCCTGCTCCTAGGAAGTGTGGACACACACACCACACAAACACACACGAACACGCACGCACACACGCAAACACCCACGACACACACACCCACCAACACACACCAAGTGACCACTAAGTCCCTCCTGAAATTCATTCAGGCGAGACAAAAACGAACAGGGGCATTATAAGCTTGCTTAATTATGGGGCAATATATCGCGGAAAGAGGCTTATACATAGCAGGGGCGTTCGGAGCGTTTGAAAAGGGGGGGTGGGGACACATCAAATAAAAATGAAAATCGAACGCGGAGCGCCACTATCTGTTGGCGCGGATCGTACAAAGAAAATTCCAGATTTTCATACCCCTCCAGATCGACGGAGGAGGAACGGCACTTGCCAGGTCCAAAGCACCCATTCTACATGTGTGATCCGAGTAAAAGACAGCCAAAAGAGTTGTCATTGTGCAAAACTAAGTGATTCACGGTGTATCACATATGGTATTTTTTATTACTTTCTACTCTGGCTTGTTTGCGTGGGATCAGAGGTCTACCGAACGGTCCCTGGTGGGATCGATAGGAAAAGCCATAGCGTACGGGACCACTCCAATTGGGAGCAAGAAAAATTTGTACCCGGGATTTACAAGTCAGTCATGGGAAACTACCGGCGCGCGAAGGAGAAAGGAACTGTGAAGTGCGGGAAAAAAAATGCAGGTTTTCCAGTGCATTTTATCGTAAAAGTCTGCAAGAATTCAGGCATTTTTTCACTGTGATATTTTTCCTTCCCAAAATTTTCACGAATTTCGCCCGAATTTTCATCTCAGAAAAAGGGGGGGGGGGGCAGTCTGGCCCAAGGATTTTGAAATGAATCGAGAGAGAAACGAAATGATTCGAAGCTTAATCGCATATTTCAGCCTACAACCGCCTGCGAAAAAAACGCCATTGCGCGCGAAGAATTATTCACTTTTGGCTATTCGATTTAAAATTCGAGAAATCGGTATGAAACATGGGTTAAACCTTCCACTTCGGCCCTAGTACGGGTCCAGATCTTCATCCTGGGGTCCGCACATGGAATAGTGGACTTAAGACCAATTCCAAAACGCGATACTGTTGGTTAGACAAAAATTGATTGAATCAGTTAAGAGTGAAACAAAATCGGCCGGGCATGTGCTTATTAGTTTTTATGACGGTCCGGAAAAGTGGTGGGGAACAAACGATATGATATCCCCCCCCCCACTTTTGAAAAAGTGGGGGGACATGTCGCCACCCCCCTCCCCACCTGTGAACGCCAATGCTACATAGTATAAAAAAAAGCGACAAACTACTGACGAATCATACAGTATGATGGCGGACAACAGAAATTACACGACTGATTGGATTTATCAAGCATTTTGCTCTACAATGTCGCAAACCGTATCGGAATCCTTGATGGCGTTATTGATGTATCTTTTTACCTGTGTTTGTATATGTAATTGTGGAAATGCTTCAATTTCATTAGCAGAGCCTGGAATGTGTCCCGTTTTCTAAATTGCTACATAAATGGAAGATTGTTAAGTTTGCTGTTCCAGGATCGCTTCATCACAATGCCGGACTGATCATGGATAGGTAAGTTGACGAAAGCCGACTATTTTTTTCGCTGCCCACTTGCTCCTTCGATTGATATCAGGCTACATAAAATAACCCACGGTTTATGTTACATGTCTCACATGTGATCATGCCGGACCCACGTCAGAACAGAATATCTCCAGATGAAATCTAATTATATATCATAACCATATCATAACCATTGTAAATCATATCCATCTAATCTAGTAAACTGCGAAAAAAAAATCAGGCAAATCAGATTGACAGCCTTCATAGAGTCGCACACCTCTCCCAAAAAAAAGTCACGTACTATGTAATGTGAGCAGTACCTTTAACGTAAAAAAAGAGTACTATGTAACGTGAACACGTACCTTGAACGTGTCTCGATTTGAGGATAGACAGGATGGGTTCAGCTCCTTGTACAGAGTCAGGCAGGGTTTGGCCCACGAACCTGTGGAATGAAGAAAACCGCCATAGAGAATATTATGAACAATGTAAAGCATTTCATAAACATCATGCCGTATACCATTTTTATAATTTCATGTAGGGTTTGCTCCTTGTACAGAATCAGGCAGGATTTACCATTTCTATGAGCGGACACCGCGGACAGCTAGTAATTTGACATATAAAATCGGAAGCTTTATGAAAAATACCCGTGACACAAAGTCTTATGTTTTCTTTAGAACGATGGCATGTCTCATTTTCCTCGTTAGTTATTATTTGATACAACTGCGTACATCACAATTCCCTATTCCCAATTCAATATTCTGGTAAACGAATTATGTTGAAGCTGTTGCTACTGCTAAGTCTTTTTTTAATGCTTTAGATGGTCTCTACCAACCATCTGACCATGGTCAGACACGACACTGTCATCAGTCAGCTGTGGCCCGGTGTATTGAGCTGCGTTTCCATGCACGCGGATACGGGTAAACTGTCTGAGGAGCACTGTGCCGCGCCATACGTCATCATTGCTTCACAAATAAACGAGGATTTTAAAGACAAATACTGTATGATACCCAGATATCAAAACGACCAATAAATAAAAGTACATGGCAATACATGAACGTGAAGATTAAAGATGGATTGTCGTCAATTGAAATAGATCTTGTAAACAATATACTGCATCC
>JAODTK010001936.1:0-10589 GCA_026419785.1 Sclerodactyla briareus | reverse complement strand
CGTGCAATGCAGTATGAATAATAATGATAATGGACTAGTTTCATATAGTGTAAAATTACACCGCGATTGTGTCTACAAAGCGATCAATGTCAGTGGGGACCTTGTCTGGTCAATAGAACCCAGGGTACGCACTCGATCAACCCGCGAGGTAAATGGCTACCCGAAAATGAGCAATTGGGCAAATTAGCGTGACTTTGAACTTGCTGACACCGAAATGTGTCCCCACTTTTTTCGGGACCAAACAATCGTTACAACCTACCAAGTTCGTGAAATCCGATAAACTTTGAGAATAGCGTAAATTTGACCTATGGTGACCTTTAAATCACATTCTCTTTTCAGGACAAAGTATCGTTCCCCACTCTTACCAAGTTTCGTGGAAATCAAAACCAACTTAGAAAAAATTATGAATATGCAAATTAGCGTATTTGATCTCTGATGACCACGAAATGCCCTCCACTTTTTTCCCGGGACCAAAATCATCCAAACTACTAAGTTTCATTGAAATCCGAATACTTTTGGACCTCGCGTAAATTTGATCTCTGGTGACCTTGAAAAAAAAGACCTTCATTTTTTCGGGACAAAACATAGTCCCCACCTACCAGTTCGTGGAAATCCGACCAACTTTGCGCAAATTGTGCAAATATGCAATGACAGCGACCTGCAGGGGCGGCGACATCCACTTTCAAACCATCTGAGATTATTAGGGCGGACATGGTGCAAAGTTTAGCTAAAATGGACAGTGTTGGATAGTTATTGCGCTAACGGGAAATCTTCCAATCGTGAAAATTATGCAAATTAGCGGCCCCGTTCACGTGGCGACGCACACTTTTGAACCATCGAGATTTCACTAAGGGCGGACATGTGTGTAAGTTAGGTCATTACGGACAAAGTGGTGTAGAGTTAGGGCGCTAACAAGAAAACGCGGCAGAACGCGACGCGGGAAGAGACGGCGGAACCAAAACCATAATATCCCCGAAGTGGGGATATAATTATTCATTAATGATCTTTGCAAACGACGGCCGGGTAGACCTGTGCTAACCTGGTAAGTCAACTCCATGAGACGTATGTTTTATGATGCAAGGATTAATATGAATCGTCTCGATTAATCTTGTCAACCAATATCATGATGAAAACTGACGATGTCACAAATGAAACCTCACGTTGCGGACTAGAGGAATATCTAGAACCCTACAGTTCCGAAGCGGCCCGGGACCCACTGCCGAAGGGGCAGCGTGCTGCGCGCTCATGAGTATACGCTTCGCGCACATTGGAGTATTGTTTTGTGGTATGACAAGCAGGCAACTAGCGCTACATCAAAGGGCGACATGATAGACCAAAACCTATTAATAGTGCGCTCTGCTTTTTATTTTTTTAATAGTTACCCCCATAAATCCAGTATGAAAATTTGTTGAAACCATCTACCCGATTCCTAGCTACACTGCTGCCACAATACCATCATTCAGTCCCCCTCCCCCCTCCTATAGAACCCATGCAGGCCTCCCTGAATCCTACAGTCAGGCAGGAATTTTCTCTTTGAAAATTTGAAGCGTTTCCACCCTCGCTCCCAGCTAGTCCCCGTAGACTACAGGTTGCTCCACAAGCTCCTTTATTAGCTGTGGGAGGAGCAACTCACCAAGTCACATATCTCTCGTGCCGTCGTTTCGTTCGTGTTAGTTCGTCCGTTCTATCCTCATTGTTCACTCGTAACTTCCAAAACCGGCATCTTAAAGGCAATAAGGCTGACTTGGTGGGCGGAGGAAGCTTGCTAATCAGTACAGTGGTATTATATCATTTGAGTGACTTAGTGTATGGGAAAGCTGCTCCTAAGAAACTAAAGGATCACGAGAGACGGAACAACCTAGTTTGGGTCAATGCGACGGAAAAGCTAGTAAAATGCGGGATAAAACAAAGGCAAACGCAACCTGATGGTTCGTGTCTGGAGTCACAGAGTGAGACCATGATCCGAAGCTAAGTGGACATAGTGCGGGGAAGACATCGCCTCGAACAGTGGCCACGCTGAAGTTATCTGATACTTATTGAGGAATGCCCAATCGAACAATACTGGATTGGGCATCAATCTGACACCGGATATTCTAATGAGACAAACGAATACACAGGACATTGTTGAGGTTTTTACCACGTTTTCACCGAGGTAGCAAATAGGCCTACGTATGTGTGACAGTTAGTATTCAAAGTGATTCTGATTTTCGCAAGCTGAGACAGTTTGTTGACTCCAAATTGCCCCAAGGTGGAAAGTTTTATATCCCAAAATGAGTGAGCCATTGTTCTGAATTTTCTCTTGGCACTCAACCCAAGTAAAGCCACAGGTCTCGATAAAATAAGTGCTCACATTTAGCGCAAAATGGGTGGCCCCGAGTATACATGCACATTGATTGGACCGGAGAGTGTCGAAACCAGGGTATTTTCATCGAGCGGAATGCCGAAAAGATCGTTCCAATTTTTCGGAGTGCATGGGTCCAAGCTCGAAGTTTCCAACTATCGACCTATCACATTCACTATATTGCTCATCATCCTTTCCAAAATATTGGAAAAACTCATTCATGTAGCACTAATAAGCCAATACTTGTATAAGTTTAACCTACGTGTTCCTCAAGCTGGTCACCGAGAAAGGTATTCATGCGAAATGCTTTATGAAGATGTAGACCGGGGGGGGATTTGTTTGATCTATCGGTGACCGATAGATGAAATACATTGACAAGGGGTACTTTTTGGGATCTTCTAAGATCTCCGTAAGGCATTTGATTTAGTAAATCACGATTTATTATGTCAAAATCACGTATCTATGTTTTCTCTGACGAACCAATGGAGTGGTTCACTTCGTATTTAACCAATCGATGTCGTAGTACTGGGGTATCTTTCTACCTGGAGAGTTATATTAGTGGATGTGCCACAAATGGGAGGTATTATATTTGGCCTGCTCGTGTTTCTAATTATATCAATGAATGGATTTGGACCTTGAAACACTGTTCTGCAGATATGTACGCTGATGACCCAATATTTCACGTCTTTGGTAAGTCCACGTAAGAATGGATATAAAATTACAGGAGGATATGGTGAAATTCAGTGGATGGTGTGTATTAAATAGGATGTTATACCGGATAAGAACGAAAAACGTTATGATCGGGTCATCACAGCGGCTAGTGTCATTACCGGACAATGCTAATTGAACTAATTATAACTCCAGTGGTACTTCTTCCGGCGTGGATCATGAAAATTATTAGGTATGATGATTGACAGCACGCCTCCTGGCATGCCCAGATTGACCATGTCTATACATTCCTATCGCATCGTCTCGCCCTGTTAAGGCGGCTAAGTCCTTTTATCGAGTCAGTACTCGTATTTTCTTTACAACGGACTCACGGATATATTCGACCTGTCTATTCTTGTAGCATAGTGTGGGGCACATGCAACAACGGGGATTTGCAACAATCATTACGTTTACATAAAGCTGCAGCCCGTATTAGTCTAAATGTAGGAACTTTAGAAAGTTCTCAACAGCGTTTCGTAATATTAACCACTCGACATTCAAATACGTATACCACGGCTAATCATGAGTCTCGAATGACATGGCGCCTAATTACTTGAGCCGATGGAGTTGTTCAACTAAAACGACCAACAGGAAAATGCCTGGACCAACTACAACAGAATAATATGTACACACGAGGTGGAGAGACCGAGTTAATAGGCGTAGAGTTTCACATTGCCGTTAAGGAGTGATATAGCCCACCTATAGAAATATCCAGAAGTCGTGCCCGAGTTCTTTAAAAAACTTTAGTTCTACATTTATTCTCTCCCAAGAGTCCAAGAGGCCGAATGAACTCACCATTTTTCGAACCTTTCATTTTACCATGTGTCTGTCTATTTCACTGATCTCTTCATATGCATTTATATTATTGGTTTATCGTTTTGTTCTGTACCAGTGTTGTATTAGGGCCTCGAGGAATATTGGCTATATACTAACCGAGTGATTACTCCATATGGTGCGTCAACAGGTGTGAGTGGGGGACAGGTCCCCCCACATTTCAAAAAAGTGGGGGGGTATCATATCGTTTGCCCCCCCCCCTCAATTTTCCCTGACCTGATAAAAAAAATAATAGGCCCATGCCCGGTTTGTTATCACTCTAAACTGATCAATTATTGTCTATAACGAAAACTGTAATCGCGTTTGGACATTTGTCTCCATCCCCTAATGCCATGTGCGGACCCCAGGGTAAAGATCTGGACCCGACTAGGGCCGAAGTGAAGGCTACCCATGTTTCATACCGAGTTCTCGAATTTTAAATCGAATAGCCAAAAGTGCTAAATTTTTCAAGTGTTTGCGCGTCAATGGCTTTTCTTCCCGAACTTGTAGGCTAAATATGCCGATGTAATGCTCGAATCATTTTGTTCACTTCACTTCACTTTTAAAAGCCTTGGGAGCAGATTGCCCTCCCCCCTATTTTTTTGAGATGAAAAATGCGGCGAAATTCGTGGAAAGTTGGGAATGTAAAAGTAATGTGAAAAAAAATGCCTAATTTTTTTCAGACTTTTTCGAAAAATGCCCGGAAAACATGCAAATTATTTTTTCCTATAAGTTTCCAATGATTGGCTCGTAAAATTCTGTACAAATGTCCGGCCTCCCAAATGTATTGGTCCGTACGCCTATGGCGTAGACCCCTGGATCCCACGCAAACAAGCCAGAGTAGAAAAGCTAATAAACAAATACCATGTGTGATATCCGGAAAATCATCTTAGTATCATGATGACAACTCTTTTTGTCTTTCTTCTACTCACATCACCATGTAGCTCCGGTGCTATTGAGCCTGGGCAAGTGCCGTTTCTTGTCGACTAGAGGGTATAGAGATCTGAAATTTTCTTGGTGCTCTCCGCGCCCACCGATGGTGCCGCTCCGCTTTAAGTGGTCATCTGTCATTCGATGTGTGCATTCGATGAAAGTTTAACGATCCTACCCCTAGTACCTACGACCATATTTGCCCGTAGCTACCAACTCACCAAGACGTTTACATTGTGCTTGTTCTCTCATGTAGCAAAAAAAACATAGGAATGAATAGCTCAATACGGATTATAGTGTGTTTAATAAAGCACAGCTCTGTTGAAATTTGTCGGACTCCGTCGGAACACTAGTTAATAGTTATAGCCTTATAGGACTGCAGATTACATGCCGTGCACTTTTTTAAATTTTCTCTGGGTAAAATTTTTCCTCTTGCAAAGCCACACTGGTTGGAAGATTTTACTACATGGTCCGTACATGAATCCCCCTCTCCAACACTGCACCAACATTTCAATAGAGGTCTAATCGCCTTGTTGCCACCACAACAGAGAATATTTTTGACCTTGTTTCACTCAGTCACAATTAAGGTATGCATGCTGCCGCAATGCATTGTGCAGTGTGTGACTACTGTACTGTTCAACATATTGGATCGCGCAACAACATTTGTATAGATTATGGAGTGGATGCCTACATATTTCTGTAAATACTCCTCCACCATGCAGCATGGCCAGTGCGTTCCGCTAGAATTCGTGTCTTCATGTATGTCTTGCTCTCATCTCGCCCACATTGTATTATTAGCTAATGTAGCCCACTTCACTGCGTGTCAACGGTTTTAACTTTCGACGTCTGTTGAAGTTTTTGCAGTACATTGTTAAGCGATCGACGGTGTCGGTAAAATATTTTGTTTTGCACCATCCGTTCAGTTTTATTCCCCATTGTTCTCTGACCTGATATGTGAGAGTTTGAAAGAGCATTTGGGCAGTTGATGAGCTGGGAGGTGGGAATATTCTGTGGTCGTTGCAAGTGGAATGGCCAGGAGGAGGGTGTGGGGTGGTGAGGGGGTTAACACAAAAAGGTAGTGTGGTTGATCAATATCAGCAATAAGAGGGAAGGAACCCACGCCCAGACGTGGGCCTACACGGTACCTGGTACCCCACAGCAATCCCTACATTTTTTACGGTTTCAATTTTGCTCCTCCAACAGTATCGCATGTTCTCTTCTCTCGTTTTAGTATTTTATTTGTTACTGCTAGCTTGAATGCCGTTTGTTTTCATGCTGGCACCGCCCCTATGACACACCAACACCAATGTGTTATATCTTGTCATCAAGGAAAACGCCTCCCTTTCAGTCGCCTCTCATGACAGGCAGTGGAATACCTCTGGCCGGCACATTCTACCTCGCTCCTGGACTCGCGGAGGGAGAGTTTATGGGGGGAGGGGGGGTTGGGTGTGTTTTTTTTAAGTTGGGGGGGGGGGGGTTGCATGAGGTAAGATGATTGAGGAAGCATGTTCTGCCTTTGGTGTCCAGCCTAGGTCGTCGTAGGTGACGTAGACCGTCTTTTAATTACCAATTGCATGGGTTACTACCCGAGGCTGTTGATAAGGTCCGCTACTCATAGTCACCAAGTGGGGAAGATTAAGTTAGACATAATGAACCAAGATGGGTTCGTTTTTCATACAGTGCCATGTACGGCGGCATTATTAATATTCTGCGGCTGATGTCGACCCTGTATACATCATTGCCACATTAATCATACCCTTCTTGTGGTGACAGCCGGTGTTCATAAGGTTTTTATTCAGAAGGTCCGTTTGTCATGAGCCCTTTTTATTCTGAAGGGATTGCTCGGTTCATTAGCGAGTTATTCATAATTACAACAAAAGGTCCGTTATTCATAATAGGCTAGTAAAAAAAACGATCCGTTATTCATGATAGTAACACGAGCCCCAATGGTGTTGTAGCTCAAACCGCACAACTGAACTGAGACGAATGTACAATTATACATTTGTTAAATGTTCAAGATCATGAGGTAAAGAAGGCAGTCTCAAACAATGTCCTTTGAAAAACCCTTTGACAAGGATGTCATATGGCCAAAACAGGTCTTAGCAATAAATGAACATTGTTACTCACTAGTCAAAATCATCAGAAGAAAACCCAATTGAGAGAGAAAGGCAAAATTTTAACACAATGGCCACTGCGCCTCGTTATACCTCTGACCTTGACCTTCAAAAATCACAAGAGTCATGAATTCATTGGGTCCAAGTTTGGTCAACATCCATCAAAGAATGACTATGTTTTGTTTATTTTCCATCAGAGGTACTGACCTTTAATTTCTAAACCAACATATGATCTTGTATCCAAAATCTGCCAAACAAAGTTGAAAAGAGCACCTCCAATGGAAATTATGAACAGTTTCGAGAAAATCTAATGTACCTTGTAGGAGGAGATACATTTTGAAATTTTATACGTAATGGCCTATATTGCCATCGGACCTTACGCAAAGGCAAACACTGTCTCATGGTCAATGAACAATGGCCAAGTTTGTAAACATCCATCACAAGTAGGACGTTTGGGCCCAAAGCAGAAGTGATTAAAATGGTAGAGTTAGATAGGCTTGTGATTTGATGGTAGGGCCCCAAGTGGGTCCTGGACCAAAAAAACCAATAAGCACATTGGTATGACTATTTCATCATTATGATCAAGCGACATCACTGTAGAAGGAGAAACGTTTTAGCGTGATGGGCCCTCACGTGCCAAACTGGGCTTCGGGTCCAAAATTCCTAAAGCCCTGAAGGTATACGGCTACTAGGCCCTCATTATGACAAACATCAACAATACCTGTGAATCAAAATTTGTAGAAGCATTTTGCATGATTTAAGATGATGGGCCTTAGGCCCACATTGGACTTAGCCAGTAGTTTGTTAACACCCCCAATAGGAACAACTAACCAAGAAGCATAGATGTAACTCTAAAATAAAGTCATTAGTATTGTAGAAGAGATTGCAATTTCAAGTACTATCTGTGTCAAATTCCATGAAATGGGCCCTCGGGCCCAAGTGGGAGTGGATAATTAAAAAAAAAATCGAACACCCCAGAGGTATACGACTGTTAGCCGTCTCATTATGGACCGAACGTCATTACTGTGCACGAAAACTTGTAAGCATTTTGCGTAATCCCCCATGATGGCCTTCCTTACACGAAAGGAGAGGTGGTGTCCGGGTCAATGCTATCAAGCACGGGGACCGACAAATATGCGACGCCGAACCAAACGGCCGCAAATCAGAACCACCAGGTGTTAAAACTAATATACAACCACCCCCCCACCCACCCCCAACCCCCCCCCCCCCCCCCCCCCCCCCCCCCCCCCCCCCCCCCCCGGTTGTTTTCTCCCCCCCCCCCCCCCCCACGCTCCCCCTACCCCCCATATCAACACCAGGGACCTAAAAGAGCCTTACAAGCATTGGCACTTTTTTTGTTCAACGGTCACCCAGAAACTTCGCAATTGTTCCCACAAAAGCACCATCATAATTGCCTAAAAAGGGCACACAATCTCAGAGATTTACTAGTTAATCCAGATTCCACAGGGCAGCAAAAGGAAAAAACAGAAAGCGAAGACGATACTCTTCTCGATGAGTTGATTCGACAGCACTAATAAACAAAAACTCAGTGAAACCATAAACGAGGCACCGCCGCAATACGGCGAACCATGATTGAAAGCCAAGAAAGAATACCGAGGGCAGAAGAAGAAACTATAGTACGATTTCAAAGTCTCAAGCCCAACAAAGGCTCACTCACGTCACATCGAGTACTGACTCATAAATGCCTCTCACAAGAGTGGGAGGGCAGTGATGAAGAACGGCACGCATGTGTGGCCTGGCGGAATGTCGCTCCTGATATTTCGACACTAGTGGTTACATTGATGTCGCTCGATATCACTTTGACGATATATCGTGTCGATTTACCGGGTCGCGTCAAGACGATATTGCGTCGGGCGTCCTAAAAGCCGTCGCTCGCCTTACCGTCTCACTCGTCCTTCATACCTCCCCATGCCAGTCCCGAGTCAAGAAAGGCTAAACAAGGTGAAAATTGTTCCCCCAAATAGGGGTAATCTACCCGCCCGTTTAACAAGTTCACTGACGGACTATCAAATAAATGGCCTCAATAGAGCATTCATCTCGAACTTACAACAGTCGTTTTAAAACCCAACTTCGAAAGCCTCAGTTCTCACAAAGTGGTCAAATTGTTTAATCAACTCGGCGTCCATGTATACATATACTTGATATTATGCTATGATTGACGATACCACTCTGAAGCGTTTTTTGCACAAACTGTCCAACTCAGCTTACCAGTCCCGAGCCAACTACAATTGATCATAGCTATTAATATTATAATATCATTTAATAATTTGTATTTTGCCTGACTACCATATCACTAAGGAAACCGGCCGTTAATCAACAGGCCTTGGACCTCCTTGAATGCAAACCTAGCTATGCTGTTAGACTACTCAAAGACACATGTCCGACTTGGTTAGCCATTTAGTTCACAGACGTTTTGTGACGAACACCACCGCAACTCAACTCCAAACCGGCAACCCCAATCATCAGCCACGGTTATTAAAGTGGTTTTTCCCCAAGATCCAGGCCCAAAATAATCCGCTGAGTCGAGATTCCAGGATCTCAGGGAGCCTCCCATAAAAGCCTTGTTTCCCGGCAAAGCGCAACATAGATGGTGACCGTCAACTCCCCCCCCCCCCCTTACTACTTACTACCGTTGTACGTACGTTTGTGAACCCTGTAAATCTAACAACCATAGATGTGGTTCGAACAAAAGCATTCCTCAAGTTCATTCTGAAGAGTTTCAATTCACTTCATGTAAAGTGACTATTATGCACTCAGAAGACGGTTTTTATGAGCCCCACTGGCCTTCAATCTTAATAACCCGAGAAAACCCTATCTTATTTTCCTAGTCCACGAGTGACGAGCCACACTTGCCAAACGCCCATTACATATTGAGCCTATCAGTCATATTCTGGCGAGTTCTATTTCTACGCGAGTTCTATTTCTACGTGTAACCCAAAATCTGAATTGGCTGTTTCCTGGAGCCCCCGGTAACCACCATAAAAAGGTCCAAAAAAAAAAAAATCCACACTACTAGACTCTGATGGAAGAGTGTATGCAATCAACAGCTTGACCATGAGATTCTTCGGCACGGGCCGCGAGCTAGCTTTAGTTTTTGTTTTTTTGTTTTTTTTTAGGTGTGGGAGGGGGTTCTCTTTAGAGATGAAGTGCCACAGACGAGTTCAAAGAACGATCAATCACTTCTGCTATTTCAAAATAGGTTACCGTTTTAGCAGAACAATTTAGGATTGTAATAAAAATCCTTCAAACCACCCATTATATAAATGTTCCCATTAATTTCGGGGCTGTTGGGCAGTTATAAAGGGCTACGTTCCATTACATGAAAATATACTGAGGCCTTCCCTACCGTTACCACGCTGACTACATCTCGGCTGTTTCCCATTTCACCACTGTTTCGAGAACGCAACCATTAATTGCCCATCTTTCTCTGAATTTTATTGGGTGGGGGGGGGGGGGGTGTCTGTAGTCTTGTGCTGGGAAAGATTGTGTTGTTTCCGTCAGGAATGTATCGATAAACTGATGTACGCTGATTCGTGCGATGTCTAGCAGCCAGTGAATCCTATTACCTTTGACACAAAATCATTTTTCCTTTGAACCTGGCCATGAACCGCTTATAATCTGAGACTATAACCCTCCTATATACGTAACCAATGCCGGTTTCC
>JAODTK010001935.1:0-10212 GCA_026419785.1 Sclerodactyla briareus | reverse complement strand
AACGACAGAAATATGCAACGTTACTCGGTAAGTCTCGAAAACTCCCCATACCCCCAATGTTAGGCTTCATCCCCTACAGGCTAATACCACTGTATTACTCCAAATCAAGGTTGCTCTGACATCGCAACCCTTGACAAAGGGACCAACAAAAGGTCGGTCGGTTCTGCACCGTTGGCCGATTCGGCCTGCGACGTTGGTCGGCTTTTGTTTTTGATGTGGCCGCCTTTGCTACGAAGTCCAGCTTTTGTCCCGGAGGTCGGCTTAGCACCACTGATTGCGCTCTTGTCGATGGCCAGCTTTGTTCTGCTGGCGGCCGCTGCTACGAATACGGCATTGTGCCCGAAGGTGGATCTTTGCACCGCTGTCGGTTGCTGACCGCTGGCCGGCTTGTCTGCTGGCCGTGCTTGGTACTGACGTCCGGCTTTGTCCCAAGGTCGGCTTTCAGCTGCCGGCTCTTTGTAAAAACCGCTGACCGGCTTTGTTCGGATGCCCGGCTGTGTACTGAGTTCAGGCTTTGTCCCGGAGGTCGGCCTTGTTCCACGGGTCTGTTGGTACCGATAGCCGGACTGGTCCACTGGTCAGCTGTCCCGAAGGACGGCTCTGTTCCCTTGTCGGTCGGTTCCGACGACGGGCTCTGTTCTAGTGGCTGGGCATGTTTCGACGGTGTGCTCTGTTCCAGTCGAAGGCTCGGCTCCGACGGCCGGCTCCGCTCTACCGGCCGGCTTTTTTTTCCACTGCCCGGCTCTGTTCCAATGCCGGCTCCTGACTCCCACTTTCTGGGTTAGCTGGATCTCCCGGATCCTTTGGATCTCCCTATTCCTCGCCGATGGGAGAGTCTCTCTTACCTGGCTCTCCCTCTGCCTGGATTCCGGCCCGACGGAGAACGGGGCCTACGCGCTGTAACGTTTGGGCTTACGTTCCCGGGGGAAGCTCTGTTTGTTTGTTGTTCGTTTTTTTCGGTCGTTGGCTGGTTGGCTGAGAGCCACACCTGTCCCAGGCCCCTTCGGCGTCTCTGGCCGCCAGAAAAAAAAAAATTCTGCGAGGAGGAAACCTGCTTTCTCTAGATTTCGAGCCTCCCATGTCCTTGCTTACCAATCACGTGACTGGCTCCCTAATGGCCTGCTTCTCCTTCAGCTTCCTATTCAACCATTGCTGAATCTCCTGTCCCAACGGTTGTCGGTCCAGTCCTGGCTAATCTCACATATACCGTCGGTTTGCGACGACCCTGGGCATCGAGGGCAAAGATCGTGGCAATCCAGGCGTGCAGGATGAAAGGGACGAAACTTCGGCATTGGCCACAAACGGCGATTGGCGGCTCCTATCCTTACTCCACCTGAACGTGTGTAATCCCCCGTTGGAAAGAAGAGGATCCACATGAGTTAATCCCCGTTGGAAATGAGGCTTCACTTGGGCTAATTCACTCCGCTTGGAAATGAGGGATCGTTTCTAAATCCTCCGTCGCGGTCTAAGCTTTCCCTGCCTGTATAAGGCTACCTAATCATCCGTGGCCGTCACCGACTCGTTCTCCGGCAGGTCCCGCTGGGACAAAGGATCCCTAATACTCCGTTGGGCGCGTCAAGAAAGGTCTCTAACCCAAAACCCAAGTATATGGACTCCTATGCGCGAACTTTAGTGCTATGTGGAAGGGCTAAATAACTACCAGCTTAAAAAAAAACAAACCAAAAGTCAGGATATTCTGTCACTCTACGAGTCACTATCGCTCGGAAAAGTCCACAATCGTCAAAAAAACATTCTAACCACCTATAATACGAAAGTCCACAAAAAACCGTTCCCCAAGTAAAAAACGTAGTCAGCTCTTTCGATCAGTTTTTTTTTGTTTCTGCGCGTTTACGTGAGGGCTGGCATGAACGGAATGACGGGTGTGCCGCACCAGCTACAAGAATCCCAGCTCCCTGCGGCTAGTAGGTGGGTGTCCTGCAAACGTAGTGGTAAAAGGTAAGAATCATTTGCCGCAATAAATTGTGGGATGCACATCGGCAACTGATCTCCCACGGCGCACGTCCACAAAAAGGTCCCAGCAAGGTGGCTTTCATGGTCAGGAGAATAGAACCGCACAGTCGGACAGACAGACGGACAGACAGGATAGACAGACACAACACACAAAACAAAGTGACCACAATGTCTTCCTTGAAGCAAGTTCAGGCGAGACAAAAATAGGAACATCCATTCGACATTTGACCTCATTATAAGGGGTAGTTTGACCTGCTGATTCAAAAATCACCATGACAAATCACTAAGAAAAATCCTAACTGCACTTAATTTCAAATGAAAAACTTTGACCTCTGATTATATTCACACCACCAAAGTCACATGGGGTCAAATAGGGTCCATTTCGATCAGGAAGGAGGTACCTTTGAAGATCTGAAAATGCAACGGGGAAAATTTGGCTTCGGCCCAAAATATGGCAACGGTCAACAGATGGAGGTCAACGAGGTGTGTATCACAATGGCGCACCTACCAAACCTCGGCAGAAATTTGGTTCCCATGTTATGGCCAAAAAAAAAACTCCCAGGTTATGACGAAGAACAGAAAGTCGATGATATACTGGGTCCGAGTTCAGTAAACTTCAAAGAAGACCTTTTTGCTTCTCCCATCAGATGTCTACTGTTGATTTTACGAACACTTATATCATTGCATCGAAAATCTGCAAACACTGAAGCGAGGCACTCAATATGAACATTAAGGCACAGTTTAAACCAAGAGCACCAATGGTGACGTAGCTCAAACCGATATGAATGTACCAAAATATGTCAAATACAATTATGTGCAGATGAATTTCTTTGCAATTATTTCACACACTTCGGCTGATTTAACTGTCCTAACATGTGAAAGATTTGCACCACTCCAAAGAATTTACCGTATTCATTCTGCTAAGCATTTTCAGGATGGGTGTTTACGAAAGTATAACTTTAATGTGTTATTTCGTTTGAGATATGTTTGCAGGAATGCCAATTTGCATGATTGCACATAAGGGGACGCCCCTGGGCCCAAAATGGGCCTCAAATATTTGAATTCATGAGAACCCTGATATGGATATTAGGACTGTATGATGACCAACATCAGCACTGACTGTGCATCAAATTTGTAGAAGCATTTTGCATGATACATTATGGGCTCTAGGCCACATTGGGGCCTTTCAGCCAGAATTGGCAAAACACCCCCGATGGCCCACTGACCGAGGAGCAGTGCATGTAAGATTAAAATGATATCAATTGACTTGTGGAGGATATAAGTCAAGTACCATTGTGTGAAAATCTGTGAGAATTTCATAAATGGGTCCCCAGGCCCAGTGGGTACTGGCAGTTAAAAAAATTCTGAACACCCGATAGGTATGTCTGTTAGACCATCCATTATACATCATGTCAAGTTACTGTGCACCAAAACTTGTAAGAGGAGAAACATTTTACGTAATTCCATGAGGGACATTCGGGCCCACAATGGGCTTTGGGTCCCAAATCCCTGGGCCCCCGAAGGTATAGCTACTAGGACCAAATTATGACCGAACATCAGCATGGGGCAACTAAAACTCGTAGGAGATACAAGATTTGCAGTATTTCTATTAATGGGCCCTAGGCTCAAAATTCTGAACAACCCAATGGCCGGCCCTATACTGAGGACCCTCACATGTAACTTTGAAGAAATCAATGAAGCTGTGGGGCGGAGATGCATTTCAGCACAATTGTGCGAAACTATCATAAAAAATGTGCCCTCAGGCCCAGTCAGACCTTGGAACAAAAATCCTGAACACTAAAGTACGTCTATTGGACCATCATTATGATTGAACATCAGCACTGTGCAACTAAGTTTGTAGGAGATACAAGGATTTTGCGGTATTTCCTATAATGGACACTTTGGCCCAAATGGCCTGCTTCCAGGACACATTCCTAAAACACCCCCAATGGCGCTTACCCAAGAAACATGTAACTTGAAGAAAAATAGATTGAGCTTGTGGGAGAGAGCATTTCTAGTACCAGTGTGTGAAATTTCGCAAAAAGGGCCCTCGGACCCAAGTGGCCCATGGACCAAAATCTGAACACCAAAAGGTACAGATACGTAACAGACCATCATTATATGACACCCAAAACATCAGACTGTGCAACTCACATTTCTAGGAGGAGAGTAGCATTTGGCAGTTCCCAATTATTGGCCATTGTGCCCATTAATACCATTTTTGACCTTGACCGTGACTGTGGTCATCAAAGCATGACCCATCAGTCAAGTAAACATTGTGTGACCAAGTCTGGTCGAGATTTCACAAAGCAAGAACATTTGTGGCCCAAAAAAGACAAAGTTTACAGACTGGATAGATAGATAGATAAATATATAGATAGAATGGGACATGGGAATCCACATAGCTCAACAGCAAGCTGTTTGAAGCTACAAAAAAAACTAATGAATACTTTTTTGGAGTTAAACAGAATAACATGCTGAAGAGTATAGACAAGTCAGTATACCAACCAAGCTGCATAGAATTGCACATAATTTAGCACATTAGACACCATGAATTGACTCCACTGACCCCAAATCTTGTAATTAAAAGTTCGGGACAGGATCAACCAGATCACAAAGTTCGGGAAAATCCAAACAAATTTAAATTTGCATAAATTATGCAATTAGAAAGACTTTAATAGCATATTTTAAGCTGAACATCTATCAGTTCATCTACTTATATCCTTCACCTATGTGCCACATCAGTCATCTAGCACTCCCGTTTCATCCGTATGCTTGCTAACGAGCCTAAACAAATAATAAATAAAATAGGCTAATATCATCCATAGTTAGTGACTCTTGAGCCCCAAATCTGGGCAGATCGTTTCACCCAAACCCCCCATGCTACCATCACAAATTCATCAATCAAACTGGGCCTCACCGTTTCAGAGAATCCTGCTAAAAGGTTTATCCAAGGGCGAGACAAAAGCATACATTAATGTCATGGCCATGTGTACATGGATGTATCAGATTAGTTGTAATCAGCATTTGAAAATGTGCCAGACACTTGTGTAGCAGTTTGGGGAGGAATCATAGAAATCCTAAAGCCATAATGCTGGTGCTAACTGTTGTGTGTACAAAAATCTTGCTATGCACTTCCAAAAATGTGTAGCAATCTTGATATTTTGAGGAGCATTTGCGAGTGCTACCACCCGCTATTTCGAACACTGTTTAGTGTTACACTGTTGTTACGGATTAGGCCTAGGGTAGGGGCAGATTACCAATTGCCATGTCATCCCAAACCTCATTGTTACAAAAAATTAAGCGACCGTCACTTACAACCCACTCATTATCCATGACCCCCACCTAATCCCTACACCAATTCAATCATCCAGGGACACAGGATATGCAGAGCAAATTATTACCAGTAAAAACTAATTAATTTCAATTCTACTTCCTTGCAAATGTTATAAGAGCTTTCTGGGACAGTTGTGTGACCGGGTAGGGGTCGTCCATTATCACAAATTTTAAAATAACAGAAATAAATAAGTTACCTCAAAATGATCAGGATCAACGGTGGGCTCACATCTACCAAATGTTTGGAGGAAAAGAATCACGACCGAACTTTCAAAAATGCTAAAATTGCAAATAAGACACATCAAATGACCTCAGTGACCCCGATTCATTTTAAATTCTTGGGGAACACCAGGTATACCACATCCACCAAAGTTGCGTGATGAAAATCTGACAACTTGAAAAATTTGCGCAAATTATGCAAATTAGATCACTTAATTAGCATTTTTAGGCTAAAATTTATCAGTTCATCTACCTGTCATCCAGGTCCTATGAAAACTACGATCTGTAGCGCATGTGGTTCTCGCGTAATCAGTGGCTAACGAAGCTAAACAATAAATTACCTAAAATAAGCTAAGTAAGTACTACAACTTAATTAATGACTTATGTGGCCCAAAATATAATCAGATCGTGTACACCCATCCCCCGGGTGCACACACAAAATTTTGTCATGATCGGCTTCACGATTGTCGAGAAATCTGCTAATGAGAAAGTGGACATACACACACACACACACACCAAAGTGACCACTAAGTCTCTTCCTGAATTTATCAGGCGAGACAAAAAAATGATGGTTGCCATGGGAACAACTGACCTACTACAAGAAAAGTTTTGTGGTTTCCCTGATTGTGTCATTTCCTCATATCAGGGGTAGTCATCACAGCCTCAAAATAGTCAATGAAGAAAACATGCCACACTGTTCCTCTACAAAACACTGAATTCAGGCCAGACAAAAAAAAAAAAATTGATGGTTGCCATGGGAAAACAAATGGACATACACAAGGAACGTTCTGTTCTGTTTCACTGAGTGTGTTTCTTCCTCATATCAGTGAGTCAGTCATTTACAGCCTCAAAATAGTCAATGACAAAACTGCCACACGTTCCTCTCCAAATACCATGATTCATCCATTACATTTGTTTCCATCCATACCGTTATCCATATTCCGTCATAACACCACATTTCTCGTTGCCACCTCCCTGACCATATGGGCAAAACAAAAATTGGTTGTTTGTTTTGTACATTACCTTTCATGCACTGATAACCTTCAGAAGATCCATGCTGAGTTTCATCTCTCAGTTGAAACTTTGTAAATTGCCACCAGATTAACAAATTTGGGTAGCGTTATGGACGGAATTTCACATATTTCAACTAATTAGCATAGGAATTAGGAAGCAGTTATACATCTCCCAACCAACTGTAAGTAAAGACCATATTCTAAATATTAATCCGAGGACACAGATTCCTGTGAAACTCTTCATTATAACAGCAGTGACCATAATAGACGTTTCGTCCATAACGTTGGTTTTGGGATTTCTGTCCTTTAAACTTAGCAAAAATCATTAACGACGGAATAACAATGTGAAAAATGCTCAGGTAGCCTGACTGGTTAGTTTTGTGCAAAAACTATCACACGTGATGAATATCTACATCTGAATTCAGTGATCAGGTTGACAGGTGTTGGATTCTGACCCTCTACCGTAACAGCTAGATTGCGAGGTCAGACTCCGAGTGAATTATGGGAGAAAGAAATGAAAAAAATGGATGCAGGGAAAATATGTCAACTTTCCCTAAAATGAACCTTAAACTACCTCAGATAACATGAATGTAAAATTTTGTGAACATGTCATGAGAAGCACTTTCAAGATTAAACATTAGAAGTAATTAACAACCAGTGTGCGGTCGTTCGTTACCATTACGGTACGCAGCGTGGGACAAACATGTAGGGCGCGAAAAAGATAGCCCCAAAGCCCAAGAATATTGCTCGGTTGCATTGATTCCAGCAGCAATATGTGATGACGGTTTTATGCCCAAATACTGATTGAAGAAGATGCATGAATATTGTAATTCACGATCGTTCCGTGACTGAGATCGCTAGCACCATGCACGTACGTTGGCTACAGCATACCTGTGTGTCTACTGTGTGATACAGTCAGTGTTCATATTTTCCGGTTATAGCATCGCACATTGCGATTGCTAATCAGCAAACTGCGAGAGATTAAAAAAAATGCATAGCATTTGGGCGATGCAAAACTCGGGGTGTTACAAATCGCGCGGCTCTAGTCGGCATTATTTTATTCTGTCGATGTTTTGCCCTCTAAGGGGACATTCATCGCCGTGCAAAAAATATTTTCTTCCCGCAGAATATATCGTGCAGAAGAACACCTAAAATATGTTTTGCCAGTTTGATAACAAAATTAACATTGTGAAAGTCACAGAAATTTGCAAGGTCCAGTACACAGCTGTGATGGTAGTTCGTTACATAACCGGTACCCAGCGGAGGACAAACAGGTCCGGCGGGCGGAGGCAATACACGCTATCGAAAGATTAAAAAGAGCGCTTTGCATTACATTAGGGGGGCGAAAAGGTTAGCCCACATTGCCTCTGAAAAAATGCATGGTTACATTGATAGGATTACAGCCGCAAGGGATGATTGAGATTTTTATGCCAAATCATGATTGAAAATGCATGAATTAGTTTTATTCACGATCGTTTTTGACATCCCTCTCACATGCGTACATGGCGTCGGTTGATGCCTTGTTGTGTCTGTTGTGTGTGTGATGCAGTGAAGGTTGCCTTTGAACCGCAAGTAGACACAACACGTGGTCCGGTTACAACTTACAAATCGTGTATGAAAGTGAAATGAAAGTAGGAATAGGCAGTAGTCCGAAAAAGATGTCAGATTTAGTTGGACAGTCTTAGCAAATAAATTGATTGTACATGCCGAAACATGCACAATTGATGTATTTTCCGACCCTAAAAGTCATAGAGGTCTTGGTTGAGGTTGTATTGTTTCAAACCCAACCTCGTTAAACACCACAATCCAAATCAAATTATGAACCACAATTTCGTAGGATCGACACATCAAAGCCCGTGTTATTTTCTCCATGCTACAGGTGTACCTTGATTAATATATAGATTATTGAAACTTTCAGGCCTCTGAATTGCGTTTGTAAAGTTCATTGCTGACTACGTACTTGCAAAAATGCTTGATATAGCTGCACATGAGGCATGTGCCATTGTGGAAGTTACGGCGGGGTTAGTTACAGACAGTTATGAACATGTCTGGAAATTATTTTGAAGAGAAGGAATCGGCACAGCGGGATTGACAGGGGCTTGGGCTTTGGGGTAAAAAATTAGGGAGAGGGGGGGGTGGTTGGTTGGCCACAAGTGGAGGGAGAGATCGTGGCAAGGGGGGGGGGAGAACGGAGTAAATTATATAGCCCACTTCGGGGATATTAGATTGTTACTAAAATGTCTGCAAGTGAAATCCGCAAGATTTTTGACATGGGGGTTGTCTGTCACCGACGTCCGACGCGGCAAGGGGCGCTGCTGTGGGGGGAGGAGTTGGACCTTTTTTTTTTTTACAAAATTCTTTTTCATGCCCCAAAACTTCAAACATCTGATGTTGAAACTTTGCGAAATGTGTCAGCTGATGATCTCGAGGGTGCAAAGGTGGGCGTCGCCGCACCGCTCAGCGGCGGGCCATCGTGAATTTTTGTCGAAATGAATTTCTTACGAAGGCGTTTTGGAACATGGCGATCGTTTGGAGACCACCTCTGTTTCCTATAAGCCTAGCTGCGAACCTACGGCCTGCTGACTGGACGTTATACCTATCATATTTCAGGAGTTGCTCTTGTGTAAAGTCAGATCACGACCACTAAATATATCCCTGCGACACTGGGAAGGGTTGGCCGGGATATTACGTTTGGGTTGTGTGGCGAGCAGGTCTCCGTCTTCCTGCTCCGCCGCCGGAACCTTTAGCGTTAGCGCAATAACGCTTTAGCGCCTTTACCGATGGACGTAAACTTGGTTTGACAGTACGCCCTGGTAAAATCTCTGATGAGTGCGAAAGTGGGATCAATGTATGCTGGAGGCTGATAATTTGCATATTTATGTGAAATTTTCAAGTCAGACGGATTTGAACCAAACTTGGGTGGGTAGGCTATAGTGATCCCGGAAAAATGAGGTCACATTTCAAGGTCATCAGGGGTCACATTGCATAATTAAGGATTCCAAAACTTGGTCCAGATCTGAACGAAACTTGGTGGATTTGTTGGGGGTAAATTCGCATAATTTATGTGACTTTTTTGTAAACTCCATAGATACAACAAAAATTGGGATGAAAGCTTATCTTAGGTTCTGACCAAAAATGGATGTCTTACGGGTGTTAGTACTTTCTTCCAAGGATTGTTCAAAAGCGAGGATAAACATGGGGCGATTTACCGCCTACACATGTCTAGTTGAGCAATAGGATTTGGGTAGGAGTCATGTATAGCGCTCTTTTAATTCATCCACTGACTTTTTCTTGTCTGCAGCCCCGTACAGAGTAGCACCTGGAAACCCTTTCCAGAGTGGCACTCGAAAATGAGTTTGAGGGGAGGGGCTTTCTTCTCTCATACAGCAACGAATTAAAAAGATTATTTGGGACCCTGATCATACCATTGCCCGAATAAAGCTAACTGCCAAAACGCCTTGATGTTCAGTTGCCCATGGCAGCAGTGTTGTTTCAAGCTTCGCTTGTTGTGACAGACTGTACCCTACGAGTGCGTATAGACTATACATGGTCCAATCAATCTTGTGTTTGCAATCAATCAAGATCGCACTAGCTTGGCATGCAGCATTTCTCGATTTTTAGCCACCTAATAATTAAAAAAAAACAATAAGTAGCCCGCCTTGATTTTGTTTAT
>JAODTK010001934.1:0-10309 GCA_026419785.1 Sclerodactyla briareus | reverse complement strand
AACAAAATGACAACTATGTCTCTCCTTGAACAAGTTAGGCGCGTAAATGTAAATAATGAGGATTGATCGGACGTAGTAGCGTGATACGTCCGGGACCGCTCATCTTCGTTTCCGGAGATAAACCCCCTCTAATTTAGGAATGGCTTCCCCATATTGTCTGCTTTAGCAGGCTTTCTTGTCGAGGGGAACGGGAACATAGTTAAAATGGCAGCCCGGGGAGCAGGTTGAGATCAGTTTTCACCCAACATCTGCTTGATATCATATGAGCACTAGTCAAAAGGAGAAGGCAAGTTATCACCGGGATCGTCAACACGGACAGGGTCCTACGAGAGCCTTAAATGACGGTTTGAACCCGTAGAATCATAATGATTTCAAGTCCTCTATGATGCTAACAATTACTAACATCCTGGCTGGGAGCTCACTAGCCCGTTTGTGTTTAATTCAGTGTTTTCCTATGTTATAGTGAAGCAATGTGGTAAATAGACGTAAATCAACAAATCGACCTGTCGTAAGCCACCATTAGGTCAAATAGCAGTGTTTGTAATACCGAGTCATGAAACCACACTTTCACAATTAGGAGGACAAAGAGGCCACTGATTACGCGACTCAATACCTTGGACCTGACCCCCAAATAATAGGGATCATGTAACTAATATGAGGAACCGACATACCAAGTAGGAAACTTTAACCATTCCAGGTGGGGTGCCAGTATCATTGTTAAACAAACTACCTGCCAAGATGTCAATTCATCAAACTCCAAGGAGCCAGGCGGTCACCTTCCCACAAACAATACTGTCACAACTGATGGATTCCTCGATCACTTCAGAGAAAAAAGGATAGCTGTAGTGACTGTATGATTCATTTTAGGGAATCCTTGTTAAAGATAACGCTAAAATATGAATACAGGAAAAGAGATGGAATAAATGGACAATACATATAGGATGACACAGTATACGGTTTTGTGTTACCGCTTAAAGAATCTGGTAATCAAAGTAAAGAAGTCACAACTGTATTCATTCTAATAGGGGCGCACTGGGCAGATGCGTACAAAAAAGTAATGACTATAGTGATGTCACGTTTTCATTTAGTAAGGAATTGAAAATTCCTAACGCTATTTATATAAAATATGAAACCAGACAAAGTGTATGGCATTAACATGGAAAAATATATAGTATGTTCACGGTACACGGTTTTGTGTTCCGAGCAAAGAAATTCCTTGAAGCCCAAAGCTGAATGCGAGTACATGGAAAAGTAAGGACGTAGTGACGTCATGAGTTCATCTGGAACCCGTGGTAAGGAATTGAAGGACAATTGCAGTCTTGGATATAAAACAGAGGTTATATCGTGGGAATAGAAACTCCTCATTAGCTCCAAACACCATTTCAATGCGATGTGGAGTTATTGGCATTCAAAAGTTAGGTCCATTATGCATGAGAAAACTGGGGAGAATCACAGTTGCACAATAACTCATGACGTGCACTTTTTTTTTTGGACCACCTGGGAAGTTATGTCATGTATTTCATTGTGTCATTTTGTTGAATAAGTCAACATTTAGCAGAAGTTTTGGTGTTCTTGCTCTACCAAGATAACATCCACACCTACCAACCCAATACAGCAAGCCTCCCAGGAAATATAAATGTTTTTGAAGTGAAAATAATGTGTGAAGTTCAAATGACTACATGATTATTTACAAGGTTGTGCAAAGAGGACATAATTCAATAGCCATGATGGAATGGCTTTCGATCTTGAGCGATACCACAAACATCAAACTTCAACTCTTGTAACAGAATGTTTATGAACTTCGGGTTGGACGACACTTTCAGTTATTTCATGCTAATAACATTAGCCTCTTATGCATCCACGTGTTCCATAAATATATACCAACGTTATTGAAAAATATGAATACATGAAGAAGTATGAAATAAATCGCAAATACATATAGTAAAAACACAGTATATGGTTTTGTGGTTCTGGGCAAAAAAAAATACGTGAATCAAAGCTGATAAGTACATCTGTATTATTCCAATTAGAGGCACAATTGGAGATAGATTTCAGAGAAAAGCAGAAAAAGCCAAAAGGCTTTGTGTTCCTTGACTGATCTGACTTGATCAAGCTAAGCATTGTCAATTCACATGGCCTACACAAATACAAAGGGACAATAAGTACTCATTATGGGGAGCAAACCTTACAAAGTTTTTTTCAACTTCATTCATCAGGGGAGGTCTTGAGGGCATACCAACTTTAAACTAATACCCCCAATAAGAGAGCGGTATACCATTTTTCAACTCTGATCAGACCCCAGGCCATTATGACTATGTGTCAGCAAGCTTGGCCAGATGACATTTCACCTGACCCCAAAACACAAGGGATCATGCACCAGTATGGGGACGGAACCCACATAGCAAGTATGACCTTCATCATCCAAGTGGGGGTTCAAAAGTATGTTAACAAGCTTCAAATCGGCCCAAAAGTCAATTCTACACAATTTTTAATTCTTCTGCCAAAAATGACACCCATTCTTCAACAGTCGTCTGTTACTCCCATAAAAAAAGATGCATTACCAAAGTTAACATGATCGGCGTGTTATTCTGGACTGGAGATATTTTCAGACCTTGGTATAACCCTCTTGACCTCAGATGGACTTTTGGACATGACCCCAAAACAATAGGGATTCATGTACTATCTTGGGGAACCCATATATTTAGTATGAGCTCATCCATCAAGGTGGGGCCGGAAGTTCATTGTTGTTACACAAGCTGATATTGGGTAAACTTTTCCCCCCTAAACTGCCCCGGTCTATACTAAAACCGATGGAGTTCCAACCACTGCCCCATGAGGAAGCTGCAAACAAAATTCACCAGATCCGACCAGGTATTCTGGAATATGTGTTAACAAGATTTTCGACTTGACCTCTAGTCCTCAGATGACCTTTGACCGACCCCCAGACAGTAGATCATGTACTCATATGGGGATCCCACATACTAAGTATATATGAGCTTCATTCATCCGAGTGGAGTTGAGTTTATCGTGTTAATGAGCTGAAACTGGCCTATTATGGTTTTTCCAATTTTCCCATTCTGTGCCGAAACAGACTCACGGTACACACCAAAAACAATAGGAGTTCCTGTTTTCGCCATAGCAGAGCTGTATACCGAATTCACTCTTAATGGATCAGGCCATTTTGAGCTCATCGTGCAAACAAGATCTTCAGACCTCTCTTTCCTCAGATGACCTTGACCTGACCCCAAACAAGTAGGGATCATGTACTAATTATGGGGAACCCATACATCAAGTAGGTGAGTTATCGGTTAAGAGCTGAAATTGCGTAGTATCGTTTTTCACAATTTTCAATTTTTCAAACTGACCCCTGGGTCACACCAAAAACAATAGGGTTCCTGTATTCTCCACAGGGGAGCTGGTATATGAATTTCCAGAATTCAACTTGATCAGACGAGAACTCTATATTTTGTGTTAACAAGATTTTACGACCTTTGACCTCTTTGACCTCAGATGACTTTGACCTGACCCCACAAAAAACAATAGGATTATGTACTCATTATGACAAACCCATATATTAGTATTTTAAGCTTCATCCAATACAGGTGCTGGATTGGTTATCAGATTATAACAACGGTTTGAGCATTCACATACACACACTGTCATGGATGCATAGATTCCTCTTGACTTCGGTCAAGGAATAACCAGGAAGCCAAGGCTCCGGTGATTCCTTGAATCTTCTTGACACCTATAGCAAGACTCAAGGGGACAAATGGGAGATTGTACCAGCTCCTTGTGGGAAACATAAGTCTGGACAAATTTCTCAATTTTTTACCAAACCATAGGGTTCATATAATCTTGATAAGATAGCTAACAAACTAATTTCAAGGATTCAGACTTTGACCTATGGTACCCTCAAAGCAATAGGATTCATGAACTTACCATAGGGAACACACACATCCAAGTGAGAGCATTCATCATCAGGTTGGGTCGAGTTATAATGTTCAACAAGCCATAGTTGGCCCAAACATATTGACTTTAGACAATCTTCCATTTTCGACCCAAACTCATTACCCCTGACCTATAGCAAAAAGAATAGGGTTCCTGTACTCCCCATAAAAAGCCTACACACCAAATATCCCCCGATCAGACCAACAATTCTGACTTATCGTGTTCACAGATTTTCAGACTTTGAACCTCTGGTGACCTCAGACGTTCTCTGACCTGACCCCAAAACAATAGGGTCCATGTAATCATCATGGGAATACACATACCAAGTATGAGCTTCATCCATTCCAGGTGGGCGTGGAGTTATCGTGTCCACGAGCCAAAAGGTGACCCAAAATATTGATCTTTTCACAAATTTTTCTAATTTTTCACAAAACGCAAGTCTGACTTGACCAAAAAACAAGAGGGTTCTGTACTCCCCAATAAGAAAGCTACACACCAATTTGAAACCCGATCAGACCCAACCATTGGACTTATCGTGTTCACAAGTTTTCAGACTCTGACCTTCTGGTGACCACAGATGACCTCTGACATGACCCCCAAAACAATAGGGTTCATGTACCCATCATGGGGAACTACAATATACCAAGTATGAGCTTTCATCCATCCAGGTGGGGTCCAAGCGTAGTGTGGTCAAAAGGCCCGGGCATCACACACATACACACACACACACACTCATAATAATACACACACACACTGGCATGACTCCCCATAGATTCTCTGATTTGCACGGAAGCAAAAAAGTAATGACAGTAGTGACTTCATGGTGTCGTTAAAGGAACCCTTGGTAAGGAGTTTAAGCTAACCTATGATAAACATTATATGAAAAAAGGTTAATGACTACATTGGAAAATACATATAGATATACACAGTATACGGTTCCGTGTTCCGGGAAAGGAACCAAAAAAGAATAAAGTAACCATCTATCTGCCTTTTATGCGACATATGTCGCCGTGAGGGTGCTTTTAAACCCAATTTCAGAATGCATTTCAAAAGCCAATCAGTTGCCTTGAATTTGCAATCCTAACTTAACTGCAGAATGCGTTGGGTGTTTCATCTATTCAGTTCACTGTGGCCACTACAGCAGAACAAAGTGTAGGCACAACGTTTGTGCTCGATTAGGACAGAAAATTAAAACGAAGTTGGTTTTAAAATGCAGGGCTCTTCTATTAGGGCATAGAGCAGCATTATTAAAAGGAATCTGGTATTCGATGGTGTTAAGGATACAAAGACCTAAAAATCCAAAATAGAATTTTATAGGAATAACAATAGATTTTGAAATATTAACAAAATCAAAGTATGTATAGTAATCAGTACTAATAAACTTTTAGTCATCAGTTGCAGAATGAATTACTATTAGAATGAATTGGCATTTTATTTGTGTGGTTATGAAAACTATAATCCAATATAAAATTGTATCGAAAATAAATATTCCCAAATTAGTACAAAAGTGTGGAAGTATCACTTTTGACAGTAATGTTGATGATTTACATTCCAAAGGTACAAATTTCAAGCTCTGGATACCTCGTCCAGAAGCAAACAAATGAATGAATGCCAGATAAAGGATTGCTTATACAATCTGAATATCTATATATGTTGAACCACACTGTCACGTCCTTCACAGCATTTTTCATTACCTCGAATAGTTGAAATGTTACAATCTGAAAACAACATATAGGGGAAACTAGCCATATTCCAATGCAACTCCTTCAGTACATATATCCGAATATCAATTAATTCAACCCACAGGAGTAAGATGTTGTAGCCTTTCGCAGTAGTTAGGAAAGTTTTGAACATAATCTAAACAGTAGAAAAAGAATAGAATATAATGGAAAGCAGGCTCGTGTGGTCAATCGTTTCAATTGATGCCTATGTTCCTCGAGTTCCTAATGAAACAAAACTCAGAGGGAACACCTAATTATAACGGAAGAATATAGGGTATAGGAAAGAATAGATGTAAGAAGCAGCTGCTCATGTGGGGCAATAGTATCGATTGAGCCTATGTTCCTCGAGTTTTTATTGAAAAAAACTCAGAGAGAACACCTAATATAACGGAAAGGACTTAGGGTGATATAGAATGATAGAAGTAATGGAAGCAGATACTCATGTGGAGGCAATAGTATCGATTGATGCCTAGGTTCCGTCGAGTTCTTATGAAACAAACTCCCAGAGAGAAACCCCTAATATAAAGGAAAGGACTATAGGGTATAGGAAAGAATAGACGTAAGAAAGCAGCTGTTCTGTGGGCAATCGTATCGAATTTGATGCCTAGGTTCCTCGATTCTTATTGAAACAAACTCCCAGAGAGAACACCTCATAAAGCAGGAAAGACGATGGGTAATAAGAAAGAAACAGAATGTAATGAAGCAGCTGACTCTGTGGGGCAACGTATCGATTGATGCCTTGTTCCGCGAGTTCTTATTGAAACAAACTCCCGAAGAAACACCTAATATAACCGGAAAGACTATAGGGTAGAGGAAAGAACAGAATGTAATGAAAGAGCTGTTCATGTGGGCAATCGTATCGATGATGCCTATGTTCCTCAAGTTCTTATTGAAACAAAATCCAGAGAGAACACCTAATATAACGGAAAGACTATAGGATGATTAAGAATGGAATAGAATGTAATGAAGCAGCTGCTCATGTGGGCCAAATCGATCGATTGATGCCTATGTTCCTCGAGTTCTTATTGAAACAAAAACTCCCAGAGAGCCACACCGAATATAACGGAAAGACTCTAGGGTAATAGGAAAGAAAAGAATGTAATGAAAGCAGCTGCTCATTGTGGGCCATCCTATGGATCGATGCCTATGTCCTCGGTTCTTAATTGGACATCCCAGAGGGAACACCAGATATCACGGAAAGACTATAGGGTAATAGGAAGCACAACACAGAGAATTGTCCAAGTATTAATTCAAAGCTGGATTCCTGAATGCCACAAATGACCCTTGAACAATAGGGATGGATCATTTATTTACTACGGAATCAACAGTCCTGTTATAAACATGAAACAGAGTATGAATCAATTCCGAGAAACATCTGCAGCAGCCAGGTATCTTTTCGTAGGTCAGTTAGCCATGTCTCCGATATTCACTGCATTCGTTGTCTAGCAACAGTACAGATGTGGGGGTAAACAAATCATCCACAAGACCATGCAGTTACCAGTTAATAGACCCACAGCATTTCATCAGGGGTATTCGGTGATCCTGCAGAACATGTAGCATAGAACATCTCTCCCTGTGAGGAAAAAAAAGAACAGGAAGAAATATGAAGCATGAGATATATGACTCAAGAGTAGAGTCAGAACTACCCTGTTTTATTTGTAGGGTTACCTATAATAATACATTATTTTGATATAAGAGTAAAATTAGAGCCAGTGGTGTGCAGCTCAAACCACACAAATGCAATTAGTTCATTACATATAGAATGACCTAATTTGCGGCTAAGTTAACACGACAACCTTGACGAACTGGGGGAACACTATACATTGTAACTCCAATGTGTCAAGTGGTTGCCATCCCCCTCCTCCCTCTGGCCCCTCCATACCATGTTAGATCTATCACCAAAACAGCCCTGAAACAGAACGTAACTGTGACTTCAACATGCATGGGGGAGGGGGATATGCTGTATTGAGTGTTGTAGCAAGTATGGAGCAGGGGTAATCCTATCCAGGACAGTATATCAATGGGTTTTCCAACAGTTTGTCACAATGTAAGGTGATTCAAAATTCTTGAACACCACCCACCCACCACATGGAAGGTCTATTGGTCACGAATGGCAATCACCCTGGTAGGAGCATACATTTAACCTTCAATGCATCACCTAACACCAAAAACAATAGGTTCATCAGGTCCTTAATCACATAGTTCATCGCCTTATATCTGCCCTAAGTGCCTAACACATCACCCTAGCACCTAGTCATCAACAAGCTGCGCAGTAGCGTACGCAGAGATGTGCCATGGGGGGGGGGGGGGGTTGAGGTCGAAACCTACGGAAAGTACGCCCTCATTAATGGCCTCAACCTCCCTCTTGGCAAATAAGTACAATTTATGGGCCCCTCTACATATACTGTGCAATATTTGCTAAATAACAGTGCAAAACTTCTGATGATCTGCAAAAAACCCAAGTGCTGTGTTACAAACATGATCATTTGGGTCATGAGGGGGGGGGGGGTTCTGACTGTATGCATTGAAACTGGCTCAGGAACCCTAAAATAAGGAATTATATAAAATAGGCTAAGACCCTACTCAATCAGTGACTTTTGTGGTCAAAATCCAATCAGATCAGTTTCATCAACTTATGACTACATATTAGATATTTCATCGGATGGTATTACATGTTTCAAGAAAATCTGCAACGAGAATGGGGACACAGATACATCAGACACGCATACACACGACAAAGTTATCGCTAAGTATCTTCCCGACTTTGATCAGGTGAGACAAACTTGGATTTCATACGAATGATGAAAGTCATTATTGATTATGGTATGATCACATCAATGCTCCTGATAAATACCAAGTGGTATTATCACAGTAAAGCAACTACGACACATACTATGGAGGTTATTAAGAACTGTAACCATGTGGATTAGCAGTGTAATTAATAAAAATTCCATAGGGAAGGAAAAAATTATTTTCACATAAAATTATTCATTAATATTCATTAACACTATTTTTTCTTTACTTTCTGAACTGAAAAAAAAGCTAGCCTCATAATACTTGGGGTCATGATAATTAGTATATTTACATATGTCATCATGTCCAGGCGCATCACCTTTGTTGAAGGTCAGCCATAATTGAGCCCGTTCCAGTGAAAAATTTTAAGGTGAGGCAGTGTTTTGAACTCAACTAAAAATCCTAAATGCTTGAGTATGAGCATTTGCGTCGTTTTATGTAATTACAGACTATTTTGTTTTGTGACTATTTACATTGTCGGGAACTCCAAAACTATTCAGTCATTCCAATGATCTATGACATGTCATACAATAGTGAATTTAGGTCATCAAATGTCAAATTGGCAATGAGTCCACCATCCCCCCCTTCTCCTAAGATCAACATTTTTTTTTTTTTTGGGTTTTTAAAATTTTGTCTCTATCTAATTGCATTGAAATATATAATGGAGTCGCATGTGGAAAAGCAAATCAGGCAAACTACTAATGAATACAGTATAGAGAAGGTCTGGGCTCATATAATAACTGGCGAGTCGGTTGAACAGACGAATTGCTGAATGGATAGTTATCGGCTTACATAAGCTTAATAAAACTGAAAACGAACCTGTGTTCGAACAGGCATTTGAACGAGATGTTCTCTCCTCAAACGTTTGACAGCTTCAAACACGGTCATTCTTCCAGCCGTTTTCGCCCATCCATCTCAGATTTGATGACCACATACAGCACTCAGCCCAAACCCGTTACTGTGACAAAAAAGTACAAGTATTTAAAAATTGTTTCTCATGTCCATTGTTGGTGGATAATAAGTGAAGAAAAATTACAGTTAAACCTGCCATAAGCTCTCTGCTCTTCAGAGAGATGCACAGTCAAAATAAATGAGCAATAATATTCTTATTTGTTATTCATTATTATTATCAATAATAAAATAATAATAATAATAATAATAATAATAATAATAATAATAATAAAAACCAGAAAGCCAAGAGGTTCTTAGTGATCCTTGACTGCTTATGAGGGAAGTTGTTCACCTTCAGATACCTTTGACATGACTGCAAGAAATGGTTGGATTACCGACTGATAATATCTGCGGAATTACTTATAGATACTTCAAGCAAGGACCATGACATAGCATCAAACTTGACTCTACTGAGGCCAGGATGACGCCTGAACTGAAACCACGACAACAGGGGACCATGTACTCTTTAAAGGTCAATGATGGACCAAGTGATAGATACAACTTTACAGCAATCTGTGGCGTATCAGCAGAGGGTTGACTAAGGATATAGCCCATCGAACGGTCCGAAAAAGTGTACCCGGGGGGGTCAAGAATCCGAAAAAAGCTATTTTGGTACGAGAATTGGACGTAACGCGGGGAACTCGTCTGGCCGTACTGTGGCTCCATACTGTGGTTAACATTATGATTGTGTGGATCTAATCGACGAGGAGAGTAAAAACAGAGGACAAATTTTCGATCAGCGTCTGACACCTTCCCCATACTGCCGTATGCCATCGGGAAGTTATAGATTTATAGTTAAGATAGGAGTGGATTGAAATGAATATGCCATGCGTTTTTAAATTTTCTTTTTGGGTTTTGGTCTTCGAGGCTGGCTGCAAAATGTCCGCAAAATTCGG
>JAODTK010001932.1:0-179106 GCA_026419785.1 Sclerodactyla briareus | reverse complement strand
AATATACGCTCTAGTTGGGAGTGGGAAGCTCCCTGCCTTTTGGCAGCCAGCGGGCAGATCTTCTCGAAAAGCCCTCCTTTCGGAACGCTGTGGTGGAGAGACTCCAAAACAGTCAAACGGGAGTTAGTACTTCCGGATGGGCATGCGGATTTGTGCCAGGAGGATGGGTGAGAGTCCGCGACCAACCGAGAATCCACCCGGGGAGTCCGCCAACTCGAGAGGAGTGGGAGAAACCCACGCTGGACGGCCAAAACGGGAGCAGAGCGATAGTAGAAGGACGGGCAAGCCTGTCGCGAGGCATTCTCAAGACTCTGACGATCACGCAAAAAGGGGGGGAAAACATAGCCGATGAGGTACGACCAGTCCTTTGCGAAGGCGGTTTCGACCCAACTCGAGCTGGGACAGGCACCCTTGCGCAAAAAACGAGGCAGTTTGTGCGTTGAGGGTGGCGACGCGAAAGGTTAGCTCCGGGAACCACCTATTTGATTGAAGATGGCCGCCGCTGTCACTGACGTGGGAAGTGGACCACTCGGAGTGGCCAGGAACAACTCTGGATAGGCAATCGCCCTGCAGTCTCCACCCCTGGAAGGGTGTCGCCACCTGAACCAAACAGGTCGCGGCGCGACACCATTGGTGAAACAGTCCAACGTTATTTCGCCCACAGGCGAAACGAGGAGTGTCCCGCCGGGTCGGTTGAGATGCGGACACTACCGTGGTTTTGTCCGTTCGGATCAAACCAACGGTTTTGCCTCGAATACAGGACGCTCGAATCCCGAAGGGCACGAGAAACGCAGGACGTTGAAGTGCCACCGACGCAAGGGGGGTTCCCCCGGTTGCGCCAACGGTTTGGCCAGAGTGGCTCCCCCATACCGAAAGTGACGCATCGGTCGTCACATAACGTACGGGGAGGAGGTAGGGAACGCATGACTCTTACCAGATTTGCGGGATCTGACCACCACGGAAAGATGTCTCTGAGGTACGGGGCCCGCGGGACCCTGTAAGACAGAGGGTGAAAACCGTTGGGCGGAAGAATTGAGCGAGCAGGGAAAGATGCAGTGGACGCATGTTCATCAACACCAGGGACTAGGTCCAATTAACTCGACAGGTGAGCCAAGGCAGACCAAAGCCATGCTTCGGGACGGTTTAGATTGAGAGGGAGGCCTCCTGAAGGGAGTCGGATCCCTGATCAAACTGCCTGGCTCTGCCCTCGGTTGGGGTTGCCATCCCATGATCAGATCTATCTCGGCCCCAGAGAAAGCGTTCACTTTGACACGAGTCAGGGGAGGGACTTCAGTGGGAATTTATTAACAACCCCCAGTACTGAGGAAGGCGAGTACCCGTTGGTGTCCGTCAGAGACTGTTTCTGAGATGGGGTCCAAGATCAGCCAGTCTTCCATTTACATGAAAATCTGTACCGCCGCCCTGCGGAGATAGCACGCCATCACTCAGGTGATGCTTGTAATGTTCTCGTGGCCGTAGGAAGGCCGAACGTGAGGGCTTTTAACTGAACGTACCGTCGTTCCCCCACTCGGGTCGAGGTGAACTCCAGGCGATATCCCTTCCGCAACCGTTGAACCGAACCCAGCCGAATCCTCTCCGTTAAAGTGGTCCACGCCTCCGCGTGGAACCGCAGTCTCCCCGCCCACTGGGGTTTGTCCGGATTCTGGAGACTGCGGCAGCTGTGATAGTCATTTGTTGACCGCCTCCCCGCTTTCCCCCTCTCCCTTGCGAAGATCTGCCTCTTGCAAGCGCCGCCAAAGGAGCGGGAAGGGGCCCTGGCGATTGGGAAGGGGATTCCCGGGCTCTTTTGCCGCCCTTTTGCCTGGTTTGCGTCGCCGCGACGACTGTTGGCCCCCTCTGCCGGATCTTCCACGTGACCTGCCGCCCTCCCTGCCGGCTGTCCTACCCCGAAGGGGCGCCTGCGACGTAAACGTCATTTTCGTTTTTTGAAACGTCTCTTGTCTACAGACTTTTTCGGCAGCGACCACGGCGGGTAAATCCCCCCCGAAAGGGTCCGGCCCCTGAAGGGGGAGTCTTGTAGTTACCTAGCTGCTATATCGGCAACCCTAGCAGACTAATCCTGGCCCGACTGAGTCGGGTAGCCTTTATGTTCCACCCCGCGCGAACTATTGCTCCACCTGAAAACGGGACAACACCGTAGAGAAAATTCCACATCAGAGTTGTCATCTCTGGGTCCCCCGCGGTCGGGTGGGAGGACCGAGCCTCAGTTACCATGAACTTCAAGGGGCCGCTGCTTTGAGCCCCGAAACAGGCCGCCCTATCGCACTACATAGGTTTCCAGTTCCCCTTTCACGGCGGTGTCTTGTTTATCCACCCTCCATAACGGCACCCTGTTTCCACTCGTGTCGTTGCAACTCGCACCTTTGCCTATCAAAAGGCGCCCCCGCCTGCTGGGGGAACAGGCGGCAAAGTAAGATCGGCCTAATTGGGATTCGGGGAAGTGTAGAGCCCTATCAATTGCGAGTGTAAAGGAGGCGCCCCTGCCTGGGCCCCATACACCCTCTAAAGCATTTTGCAATCCTCCCGTCGAAGAGCAGTTGAGGGCGGGTATTGGCCTGGTACTGCTCGGCGTCGAACCCATGATACTGTGCCATGGAGCCGGAGCGGAGGCGGCTTCAAGACGGAAGGTGCGGTAACGGCAGCTTGTAATGAGTTTGCGAGGAAGCGGCGATTCTGTTCAACGTTATCATCTGTAGGAATGTTATCAATAGCCGACGAAGAGAGTTCATCCTTTCGCGGGGTCCGGAGCTTGGCTCGCGGTGTGCCCGCGGTGGGGTCCTCCGTTTGAGCGCTTGAAGAGCGGCTCACCGTCGTGGCGCCCGGAGTCTCCTCATGCTCCTGATGAGAATATAGAGCCAGATTCATTGGCCTCAGCCGAATTGTCGTCTACCGCTTCTAGCTCTCGAGGCATATCCTTTCAAGCTCCTCTGCCTCCGTGTGGCCGTACCGGAGTGTCAGTCTCCGTACATGGGCGTGTGCGGGCACACGCGACGCTGTGCTTTGACCCATGTCTCGCCCAAGATGAGAAGCTTTTGGGAACAAAGCGTCAAACGATCCTCCAGTACCTTAGTCCTGCCGCTCTTCGGATGAACTTCCGCTGGCCGCATGTGGGGCGACTCCTATCCCGGCGTGGAGAGGTTGAGCTCTCGGTACGGAACAGGCTCGGCTCGGTGAGCGGGGACCGTCGGGAGGACTGGTTGATCGTCGTCCGACTCTCGATCGTGCTTTCGGGACCTTTCCCTGGAACATGAGGTCAACCGTGAGTGCGAGTGTCTGGACGATGCTAGCTCTCCATCTCGACCTATGCTCGGGATCTGCGCGGGACTCTTCTCTGCGGGGCGGCTCCGGCCTTCGTAGCTCTCTCTGGCCCTTCTCGACCGAATGGGTCACATCCCGGTCGATGTTTGGGGCTTGTACTAGGGTGACCCTCGGATTCGCAACCGAAAATGCTCCCGTGTGTGGGGCATAGATATGGGGAGAATTCCAAGTTGTAGGTGTAACGGGTTGATACCCGACTGTAATGGCTGGAAAGGGGAGAGGGCAACTCTCTTTGGGATTGGGACCGTGAGGTACCCGGAGCCTTCCCTGAATGGGCTGTGCTCCCGTGAGGCGGCTTCCCTGAGTTAGGGACCAGCTGCCTAGCCAATTGTGGAGCGTGGGGTTGCCGTCGCCCAACACCGGGGTGTTGGTGTCGTACGGTGGTGGCATCCTTGCTGTCGTAACCGTAAGGCAGCGATGGGGGTTCCCATATGCGGGTCCCTGCGGTTCTTAGAAACGCTTGGTCATTGGCTAGCCATGACAGACTGCCTTTCCCCTGCTCGGAAATGGGAGCACATCAGGGTCTCGATCTTCGGCGAGCCCCCCCCTGCTACTAACTGGATGGGGGCACGGTTCCTCGTAAGGGGGGTCCACAGGATAGCCCCACCTCTTATCTATCTGCAACAAAAAACTACAAAAAATTTGAATTTTTTTTGCCCGGGGGGGTTAGATAGAGCCGTGCAAAAACATGCATAGATAACCCATGTCGGGATTGGCCCCCCACACATCCGTAGTACATACATGAATTCAGGCAGACAGTATATATGCATGACGACACAATAAGAAAATGAGGTCTCATGGCTCCGGCCATCCGCTCGCCGAGCGAGACAAGCCCATGAGGGCTTTGTACGTGCTCCGGCCTCCATACCCGCACCATAGCAGGCAAGCGGAGCGCACTCCCGTATTCGTGTGAGAAGCTAATACGATAACCCATGGGAGATCGAGAGTGACACCCCGAGCAAAGACCTCAAAAAGACAACTTCCTACTGAAAGGCGCAAGGCCGCAATGTGAGAGTGGGCTCAAACTGACCGCAAAAGGATGGGGGACAGAAGGAGCCATGCCCAAAGTGAGGCAAGTACCTGGGGGGAGCCCAGCAGGGAGCAAAAGGCTTCGACCGCAGACACGGAGGGCCAATGCAAACACACGAGTGCGAGAAAATGGCGCTCGCTCGCAAATCGAGCGGAACTCGATCGCACTGGGAAACTGTGATACGCACCGTCCAAACGGTAATTCCCTACATCAAAATAAAGAGAAAATGATACATCACCAGATTTCCACATGGAAAGACTTGAAAAGCTAATCTGAGTTGATGCAGATACGAAAGCGGCCGGCTGATCTCAATACCACCTGGTGTTTTGAGTCGGAACCAAAAGTGAGTTAATTTGCATATGGTGGCGCTAACCTGCTACGTGTAGTCGGGTACGGTAGCGCTGAATCCAAAAGTTTTGTTGGTGGTATTTAGGTCCGATATTTGGGCAGTTGATGCCAAATGCATTAGTTATGATTCCAGAAGGAGGTAAATCTTCTGAAGTAAATTGATTATTAATCATTTTTTAAATATAATGGATTAATGTGAGGCACAGCCCTAAAGTTTTGCAGGACCAGTAAGGGCGATATGAGATGGAGATAAGTCGCTGTCACATTAGCATGGCAAGAGGCCAGGGTGGTACCCACACATTAGGCATTTCTACACAAGGTCAGTATGGGGTAGAGAGGTGAAATAGACAATAGATAATTCTTGTTCATCCCCAATGAGGAAGCTGCATAGCAAATCTCTGCTTGATCAAACCAGCATTCTGGGTTTTTTTCAGAGTTTGAACTCTGTTGAACTTTGTACCTCACCACAGAACATTAAGGGTCATGTATCATGGGGAACCATATACCATGTATATCCGGACCCATTCAGGTGTGGTCGAGGTATCGTGTTTCCAAGACTAGGTTTAAAACACACACCCGAACACTCACACAATACGTCATTGATGCAAGATGATCGTAAAGGAATCAGAAACAAATATTTTTCACACTTATTCATGCCAAATCTCATGCTGTTTCCAAGTTTGCTACACTGGGGTTCAAAAAGTTCAACAGTTGAAAGGTTTCCCATTTGAAAAGTTGCAAAATTCAGGAAGAAAGAAGAAGAAAGAAGAAACATGATCACTGCTAATATACAGTGGTATGTGATTATTACATAACCTTTAAGTACAATTGTCATGAAATAGATTTTCTATTAAATTCAATGACTGTTTCAGCATGGGAGGTCACAGCACTATCTAGCAGGAAATATCCTGGTGACATCATGAGGGCCCTTTGCGAAGGTACAAAATTTAAATTTTACTGGCATTGCAGTCAGTTCTTGGCAATTTTAAGGGCAGGTTGAAATCCTTTTGATAGCATTCTCAAGAGAATTAAAAAGGTGTTTTTTTCATGACTATTAGACCTAACATTAGCCTACTGTTGTGTAATGTGTGGTTTATCATTAACGCTAGGCTAAATGCGTTTGTGGCTAGGCCTATCTCATTGGCGGCCCCTGTGAAAGTTTTTTGCAGCCGCCCAAATGATATTCATATATTATGCTTACACCCACTCATTCCCTCACTGTAAAAATCTTCAGAATCGGACTAGTCAAACTAAACGTTAGAAAAAAAAAAGTAGGAAAAGCGAGGAGACTTACTTTGCCTCATCGGGGGCTCCCTCTGTTGTCTGACTTTATCGATAGGGTACTTCTCCCTGGCTACGAACCTGACATCATCGTTATCTGACCTTGCCCTCAGTACTGTCAAAATGGTGAACTCATAGTCAGTGAGAGCTATATTGCCCTAGAGAGAGTAAAAATTCAAATGAAAACTTGAGAAGGAAGAAAATGAAGATGTATTGAGAATGAGAAGAGATGGAAGAAAATCAACAAAACTTCACTGGTTTGTGAATCTGTGAAGTACATACAGGACGAAGGTACTTACTCCGAGTTCCCGTTCCCCCTCTCTCACTGGATTTACGTAACTAGAATCCCTAGCGCTGCGCGCTGGACACCCCCAACCCAGGGACGGGGAGGGGAAGGAAGGTAGGAAGGGGAACCCAGGGGGGAGGAAGGGAGGGAAGAGGGCGGGCGGGCAGGCAGGGAAAGCACCCGACAACAAGTCCCAGCCCCGGATGCACGTAACCACCAATACGGGCCGAAAGTCACACGCAAGTGGACGCTAGCAAGTAGGGAACGTGTACACGAATACGTGTTAGTGCGGCTTAGGCCTAACGAAACGGACTTACGCAAAATCGAGATCGAGAGAGAAGAGGAGAATAAGTTCTTCAACAAACGAACTAATCCGTAAGAAAAATCGTTTCGAATACGTGAAAATCAACTGTAGGACAGGTTGATCCAAAATGATAAAACGGATGATTGAGTCGTAAGACTAAATCTAAAGGGTGAAATTCTTGCCGAATTTCTAAGCCAAGATGGCTCAATGTAGACGAAACGTTCTCGCAAAAAGAGAAGGGGAGGGGTGGCCAACCCGGACTTTTGTGTTATTGGCCAGATGTTCAATGCGCGGGGGGGGGGTGGGGTGCAGGGTCCAATATGGGGTAAGTTGAATATTGAAAAGATTGACGATTATGAGAAATGCGAAGAGATGGATTACTATTTGAAAAGGTACGTTTCTAAGACCTGCTATCAAAAGCACCTGCTGTAACTGTGAGTATGGCTGAAACTTTTTGTTTGATGAAATTAAAAAGAGCACTGGAGCAGCCACAACCCAGATTGTGTAGTTGCCAGCTGGAACTCAATCTGATCAATCATCATTGTTGATCAATAAAGCAAAATAGAAATATCCCACAAGGTGTCTATGGGTATTAAGGATATTGTGGGGAGGGGGGACAGAGGTACACGGATGTGAGCTAACACTGTACCAGCTGGAACACGCAAGTGCGATCATCACTTGAATGCACCACAAATGTCTCAGAAATCTCGCCCACAGCGGCAGGGACCAAAGGGCAGTAGGACTACACTGTATACAGTACAAAACAGAGCAGAACAAAAAATTACCCACAAGCAAGGTGCACAAAAAAGAATGCCTTACTTTATCCTATCATGCCACTTTCATCATGTAGTAATGGTCAGGCAATGAACTGAAGTGGCCAATTTGATTCCCGCAGGACATAAAGTTTGTTACGGTCTCACCTAAATTTTTGAACAATTTCTTCATTTATTTTTCAGTTGAGCAAACTCCCCTGAATTAGGTGGCCGACAATTTATACAAAGAGTAGAGACTTTGTCTATGATATTGTTGTGCATCAATAATGGGAAACAAACTGATTGGTTCACGTACTCCAATATGGAAGAATTAGTGCAAAATATAGGCAATAATTCTGGATTTAGCACACTTTTACAAAATGGGGATTCACAAGTCTCACTGGTGTTTTAATTCACCAAAAATTATAAGAATAAGATCATATCGTTCTTATATAGCACTGTTTCAATCCAAGACATGTCAAAGCGCTACAGATATACCCCGGATAATAAGTGACTTGTCACACCTGTACTCCATAGCATGCTTCCTCTTGCGTACTCTCCCAATGCACCATCAGTTTGCTGCAACACTTCATTTGTCTCCTGAGGACTTTCCCAATGGAGGCTGCCACTACGCCGCTCGCTATTGGACAAGTCACCTCACAAGGTACCAAATTTAAAAGTGGTGGCATGGGACATTTCAGGAGATTATGGCATTGTCCAAAGTCCTCGAGCTTGCAATGGGCTCCAAACTCCGCAATCAATGGTTTGGCAGGTGGAGCTCGACCAAGAGCTATCAGCCTGATAATCAATGGTTGCCAGGATTAGCAAACATGCCAATTGGATAGCAAAAGTGCTATGCTAATCAAGTCGAATTCGGCCATGGGAAGATTATCACTTGTTCGAGGAGATTATGCAAACAGCCGTCGAATAGACCTACTATCGTCGAGTTCACCAATAAGTGGTGGCAGCCTCCCCCCGAGCGAAATGCAAGTCCCACGGCACGGTCCATACCAGCGGCGGATGTTTCTCAGCCGCCTCACCCGACGTGCTGGAGGAGCTTCATGATGAAGTTTGAGGGCATGTTGTTCTTGGGCCAGTCAAAGGAGGTCATGTGCACTCGGAAACCAGACTCCAAGAGGAGCACCTCCTTGAACATTTCTTGTCTAAAATGAGAAATCAATTCACATCCATTTTTATGCCGATCGACTGTATCAGAGCTGAGATGTCATTCAATTCCTCAATTTCAATTGCATTGTCACACACCATTCATCTGACAGCATTGGATACCCCAGGAAAGTTGGGGGTGTGGGGCTTGGAATGGGTGAGGGGTCTTGTAAAGGGTAGTTTTTGGGGGGGTGGCTTGCTTGGAAGGTGGAGTTGGGAGGGGGCTTGGAAGGTAGTTTGGTGGTCTTGAAGGGTAAGTTTGGGGTCAGTACCCCCCTTGACTCTGTGACAATAAAATTTGTAACACAAACCAATTTATTTATGTTCAGTAGACTTTCATCCAGCTGTGTTTTATCAATCTGCAACCGCATAATGGGAACCCATTATATGTGCTTCATTTGCCAATTGGGATGGTGAGCCAAGAAATGAGGCGGCACTCCCCGCTGGTCCAAATTTTTATGGACCACGGGCAATTAGGGGGCAAAAAAATCAGCGTGCACAATTTCTATTTTTTTTGGGACAGGCGACACAAAACACCCCTGGTAGTATACAGGTCCTAATCATGTGAATTTCCCTTCTGGGATGACTTCTCCTTTGACAGCCCCTATCTCATTCCAGAATCCTTGAACAGGGCTATTTCTGTTAGAAATAAACCCCAGGTCCCTGGTCCCCCATTTCGACCCCCTGGTTCTTCTCGAGTTCATAGATACAGGGAATCATGACATTCATGATATGCTATGGTTACTATTCAGATTAGGTCACTGGGGACCACTATTGGTTTTTTGAATAAATTGCAATATTAAAACCATAAACTTGTTATTTGGCTACATGGTCCGATTGCATGACGTGTGCAAAGCAATGATCTTTGTGTGCAGACATGTATGCAAAGTTCTAGTTCAATAATGCAATGCATTAGAGAGATAATTCCCTTAACACAAGAAGTTTTCTATCGAGATAGTCATAGCAGATATAGGGGGGCAGGCTCAGACCACTCAAAAATATATACAGATGCATGTGTGGCATAAAATCGTTTTCAACTTACCCAGCAATTTGATCAAAATAGGTCTTGGTTGGTTGATGTCCGTTAGACATTTACCAACCCTAGCCAAGAGTCTGACAGAAATGCAGGGTCGAAAATGAAGTTGATTAGATTGATCACTTTTCAGTAATATTCTGTAATTGTATGATTCAGCTATTACCGAATAGGCTTTGAGGAACGAGTTGAACGAACAGCAGAACCTGTTTTGGGGACTATGGTGATGCCGGGTTTTGTGAAGTTTGAGGTCTAATCATTGTAATTTGCACTGTAGTGATTTGTTATTATAAAAATAAAGAGTTGCTACACCCTTTCTGCAAACAAAACAGGCCAGGCCCCAGAGCTAACCCTTGGTACCACCAGCACAGCTGACCATAACTATGGTATTCCGGCATACTTAACTCTGTGACCATTATACTCTTTAACCACCTATTCTCTAACTTACAATGGTCATGCCAACCTACTTTCTGCTATTTTGGTGTTTTCTATCTAGTATATTTAGTGACACGCCCAACCTCAGAAAGAATTTCACAAGCCTATTCCATTTATGAACAAAGGAGAAAATCTGCGATGTGCAATGTGCCCCATTATGTCACAAGAGTAACCAGGAACCATGTTATACAAAGACAATTCAAAACATGTATTTTTACCAACCAACAAGTTACATAGGAAACAACCAATTGGGATCTATTAAAGCTCTACAAATTTGTTCACAAGATATGGAGGAATAATTTCATTACTGTCCATTTAGTATATTACTATATAATTTTTTTCTGCTATAATGGTTAAAACTATCAGCATTTACTGTGTAAAGTCCATAGGTGACCTTTTGCATTGTTACTTTCTCTACTACTCCGGTGATGCATCAGTTAGGATGAATTCATTCAATAAAAATAAATAACTCAACCAGGGAACATACAGAATTGCCAATTTTGTTGTGGGTTTTTCCGTCCTCTTTTCATCTTGACGTTTTAAAAAGATGACATGTTGCATGACCATTGTACTTTCCTTCTAAATCGACATGGGCGTCAAACAGGTGTGGGACGGGGGGACAATGGGGGTTTCCCCCCCCACTTCAAGTGGGGGGATTCCTTCGTTTGCCCCCCCACTTGTTCCGACCGTAATAAAAATAATAGGCCACATGCCGATCTTGTTCACTCTAATCTGAGTCAATTTTTTGTCTAACCACCCATATCGCTTTGGAGTTTGGTCTTATGTCCTCTAATTCCAGGTGCGGACCCAGGTGAAGATCTGGACCCGACTAGGGCGAAGTCGACTGATACCCATGTTTCAGTCGCACCGAGTTTCCGAATTTCAAATGGAATATGCGATGTAATGCTTCAATCATTTCTTTCACTTGATTAATTTCAGAAGCTTGGGGGCAGACTGCCCTCCTCCCCATTTTTCTGAGATGAAAAGTCGGCCGAAATCTGGAAAATTAGGAAAGAAAAGGCAAAGTGAAAAAAATGTCTTAATTCTTGCAGACTTTTTCGATAAAATGGCCCGAAAACATGCGAATGTTTTCTTTTACTCAAATCACACATGTAATGGGTGCATTGAGCCTGGCAGATGCCGTTTCCGTCGATCTGGAATGGTTCAAATCTGAAATTTCTTGGTACGCTCGCGCCAACCGTGGTGGTGCTCGGCTTAGTATGTCATTTGCATTCGATTTCCCCCCCCCTTTCACACGGTCCGACGCCCCTGGGAAAATTGAAGAGTTCTTCATTAGAAGGTAGGGTTGCCTCTGCCTCATGGGGTTAATCACATACCCATCCCACCATATGAGAGGGATGTCGTCACAGACCCCGTCTATGGGCACCACATAGTGTCACTGGTTATTGTCACCCAAAATGGAGCCACATCGAGTGATGCTCAGCAGTGGAGCATGACTGTCACCACTGCAACCACTGTATCACCACTGGGGCAATTATCTTTCACAATTCAGAATTTTCACAAGAAGTAACCCAATCTACATTAAAAACATACAGCATCATCACAATTTCAGCTTATGAACCAAGCCATTCTGGACTTACAGTTTTCACAAGGTTTTCGGACTTTGGCCTCTGTTCACCTTAAATAACACTTGACCTGACCCCAAACAAGTATAATGCTCGTTATGGGGAACCCCACATACAAGGAAAGTATAGCTTGATTCCATATGATGAGGCGAAATTTCACAATTTTCCTTATTTTTTCTTGAAATTGACCACTAATCCACACCAAAAACAATAGGGTTTTCTTGACCTCTCTCCATGAAAAAAGTTGCAATAACCACTTTCATCAGCTCACCTGACCAATCTGTCTGGACTCAGCCTATCATGTCTGAGGTTTCCAACTTTGTCACCTCTCTTACCTCTGACCTGACCCCAAAACAATAGGGTCAGTACCAGTGGGGGTACAGAACTTCTGATTGAAATCCCAATTTTTCCAACTCAATCAAGCAAGTAGTTTTTGGGGGTTTTTCGGCCCAATGTGCATTCCATGGAGGCCTAGCTTTAACTGTTTTATCATGGGGGGCTGCTAACGGCGATCGCAAAAACGGGCTTCCTTTGAGTTTGGGATTCGGATTTCATTCCAAATTTTCCGCCATTTTTCATAGAAGTAGAAGCCAGAACCAAAAATCAAACTTGGTGGTGATACACCTCAAATGAGTGAAATATCAGTAATTTTCCTGGCTCTCGCCTCTATTGACCTGCAACACAAGCCCTATGAGTCTGAATGAGTGTTTTTTTTTTTTTTTGCACGTTGCCTAGGGTATAGGCATTGTGGCATTTCATACGAGGGACATGCCGTGTTATGTGATGGCCATGATTGTATTCAAATGACGTCTCACCTTCCATCCGTTAGAGAGGTCATTCAGGTCATTGGGACATCTTGCTTCGAGAGTGATCCTTCCGATCTATTCAATCACGTCGTGTCCTCAAAAGAACCTGCCATCGAGGCAGAATGTGCCATGGATGAACAAGTTACAAAGAAGTTAATAGAGAGGAAAAAAAGGGCATGGGAGAAAAGCGAAGCAGTCAAATGCTGGGAGACTGGAAATAATTTTAGAGGTATCGCGGAAGCTGAACACGAAATGGCAAAGCCTAAAATGAATGATTACGTCATGGCCATTTTTGACAAACCGTACATTGATCGCAGAAGAGTTTGGCGGTTCATCACAGTCAATGAAGAAAATGTGGGAGTTCCACCTTTAATAAGGTGATTGTCGGGCAGCTTTCTACTCATTATAACGTAGATAGAGGATTTGAACAAGCAGTTTGAGTCTTTTTTTACAAAGGAGAAGACACTTCCAATTTTCCAGAATGTCGGTGCTAAGTTTATTCCCTTGTTGCAGAGATGTTTTCACCAACAACGGATGTAATGACAGTTTATTGAAGAACTCAATCCACAAGGCATTCGGACCTGATTTAATCCCTGTACGCTTTTCGAGGAATGGCGAGCAGATACTGTAGCTCCCATTTTGCGATAATATTTACCCACTCATATGACGGAAACTATCCACATTGGCATTTTGCTCATATTGTTACAATTTACAAGAATGGGAATGAGAATCTCCACAGAACTATGGGCCTGTATCCATGTCTTGTATTGCTTCTAAATTGATGGAACATACAGTATAATCAATCATGCTATTATGGAGCATTTTAATGACCATGACTTCTAATTCTAGCTATTTAATCAGCACGGTTTTCAAAGGAACATTCTTACCGAGACTCAACTTTACTACTATTGAAGAAAGAGGAACGATCCCATGATACATGTAACAACATTCAGGGAAGTCCTACCCTGGTTCAGTGCATGGTTGGGTAAGCCAGCACTCCGGCCGACCCGGCACTCACAGAAGCAAATTTTAGGTCCTGCCAACCAGCACTGAGATAATAAATCCCTAGTTTTACCCCTTAAAATCAAAACACAGTTGAATGCATAATTGTCACTAATTAGTAAATGACTGCACATAGTGCCAATTCTAAGCTAGCACTAAAATGTGGCTAGCTATATCTCTGACAACATTCAAACTGATATCATCTTCTTGATTTCGGCGAGGCTTTCGAACACGTTTCTCACCACAGCGGATTGTAAGATTGACTACTGCGGTGTTAGTGGTAAAAGTGAAACAAAGGATTGGATTAAGCATTGGCTCCTGACAGAACGCAAAAGGTGATTATGATGGAGTGACTTCAACCATGGTAACCGTGCAAGTCAGGTGTGCCACAAGGTTTTCTGGATCATTGATAATTGGTCTCTATTCACATCAACTACATTGGAAAACGTATACACTCTACCTCAAGTTATTATGGATCCTCATAAGCAATTCAGAAAGATAACTATACAGATTGAAGAGCGCAGTAAATTTATTTGGTGGCAATTATCAGCAAGATGCGAGTGTGTCAACCGTGCGTGGTGAAATAAACCCGACAAACTTATAAGACCGACAAACAGAACCACCGCTACATGAGAGTTACAGTCCATACTTGACACTTACATCACAGCTTTTTTTCCTCGAACTGTGGCGTGATCGGGACACCCTCCCGCAAGACACGTTCAGGAAGGGTCTCATCGAGTTGGTGTATGTAGTTTGTGCCTCCTTGGTGCCAATATCAGGAAGCACCACACCTCCCACACCCTCCTCCTTTTTGTATAATTCACAGGCCCCCCGTGTAATCACATATACTGCCGTTGACAGCCCGATGTTCATTACGGCTTTTATATTCATAAGGCTCCGTTTGTCATTACCTTTTCTTAAATATTCATAAGCCTTCTGTTTCTAAGGCCCCTGTTATTCATAATGACCAGAAAAGGTTCTTTATTCAGAATGTCCGTATTCATAATCACAACAGAAGTCCGATATTTATAATAGTAAAAACGGTCCTTTATTTATAGTGAAAAAGGTGCGGTATTCATAATAGGAACAAAGGTCCTTATTCATAATAGATCAAAGGGTCCCTTTATCATAATGAGAGAAAAGGTCCGATCCTTCATAATGGAAAAGAGGTCCTATATTCATAATATGAAAAATGGTCCGGTATTCATAATAGGGAAAAGGTTCCGTTATTCATAATAGGAAAATGGTCCGATATCCTAATAGGAAAAAACGGTCCTTAATTCATAATAGGAAAACAACCACCTGTCGTGGATCTGCCCAGTTCGCAGCTGACAAAAAGGTGCAGTTTTTAGGGTTTGCATCCTTGCCGAGCCTCGCATAGGTAAATCATCTACCTTTGGCACGTATATCATGAAAAGAACACATTAATGAATACGACCTTTTTTGTCGATTATTAATTACGGACCTCTTTTGCTATTATGAATAACGTTCCCCTTTCGCTTTTTATGAAGTACCGGACCCTTTCCCGCCATTCTGAATATCGACCTTTTTTACTATTATAATCGGACCTTTTTTCTCTGTTATGAATAACGGACCCTTTTGATAATTATGAAAAACGGCCTTTTTGGTCATTATGAATCTCAGACTTTATGAACAAAGACCCTTTTTTATTATGAATTATCGGACGCTTTTGTCGTTATGATACAACCCTTTCTCCGAAAACTTCCACGTTTATTAATACCGGGCGGCTTATGAATCCAAAGGCCTTATGAATAACAGGCCTTATGAACATCGGTCGGTCCCCGACTACCAGGCACTGTTTCGTTGTAGAAGAACGACCCTAACAGGCCTCTTTTTTTTGTAGTCACATTGGCTAGAACCCATATTCCTCGATCTTGTATCATGAGTTCGTGACCCGCGCCCACACTTTCATCCCTGATCTATACTTTCGGTTTGAAGCTGCCACGTCATCAATGCTATCAGGTTCAAAAATTATAAGGGGACACAGCGGGCGCGCCCAGTTCTTCGAGAAACGGGAGGGCAGGTAGTTTTTGGAGGGTGTCGTGATTTTCCCTCATCCCAGCCCCTACAAAAAATATCGCCAAACAATTTTATATTTGTGTCTCTGAAACGTGGAGATTGCCCCGCCCACACCCCTTCGTGATGTGGTCTCTGGGGGTCATACTATGACTATCCCGGTCCCCTCCACCAAGGCAGCGTCACTGCTGGGCGCATGTTAGTGACAAATTTATTATCAAGTTTTCCCTAATTGGTTCTTTTCCCATTCATCGCGTCGCCCCTCGGTGGTTCTGTTATTAACTTCACCCTGGCTGTGAGGATTGGCTAGAGTGGCACACTTATCACTCTGCGAATTGACATATATTATGTACATTTCTGTAGACATTTCCTTACACCTCTTCCGCATAATAGCGTCTCTGGTGTAACCTCAATTGTCATTTCGGATTTCTCTACAAAGTGTTTCAATTGTCCCATTCGAGTTCGTTTCGTTGTTAGTACGTGCCAAGACGACTAGCCTCGGGCAACACAATTAATAACATATCGCTGAACTACTACCTATGAGTGTTTCTAGTTGGCATTTAGAAACCTAACGAATTTGGATTTAGTCGACAAGCGATATATTTTCGATCTGTAACTTTTATATTTGAAAAAGCCAACCTGCTGCCAATTTCCGGCCACTGGCAGCTCGCAGGTCTATAGTGGTCCCTCTAGTCTTCATGCTGGACGGTGCGTTTTTTTCAGTTTCGTAGAACAACAGGTTACGAAAGACTGGCGGACGTTGTGTTTCCAACCACTGAAATGACGTACGTTGGGGTGCACGGAAACAATAATCACGCCACCATTTCTCGTCATTCGTCCAATGTGTGGTGAACACGATATAATGAACAATCCCCTGGCTAGGAGGTGTCCGACGAGGCATTGGCTAGCCTAGTAACTCTCTCCGTCCCGATTTTCTTGATTAAATCGTAGTTGCATGCGGAAAACTGTTTTTTATATATGCCTCGTGCTATGCTTCCCCTGAAGGTGCTTCAGCTGATTAAGGAAGTCCTTAGTCGGAAATTTAGAGCCTCCACTTTTGGTTGTGAAGGACACCGGCGAATCTCGACTACTCTTTCCGAAGAGTGCACTGAGTCACGGGGCAGTGATGAAATTCCTGCCTCTCGGTTCGCTCATTTTAGCCGTCCCCCTCCGACAGACGAAGTGTCGCTCACTCGTGCAACCACTTTACTACTCCACACGAGAACGGAGGCGGGGTGAAGGGTGGTGTCTGTGACGACACCGGGGTTTGCACCAGGGACCTTGCAGGCTTTGCAGGCGGACACTCTACCGTTTCCTGCAATTTTTCCTGTCCCAGAACTGATGAGTGAGAATAGGAAGCGGCCCCAGGACTGGTAGGCAGGGAGGGTAATTGTCTCCTAACGTCCCATGCCTCAAAACGCAGCCCTCACTCCAGTCGGAACCCCATTCTCTCCCAAGCAACAACAAGCACATTTGGCCGATTGATAATCCCTTCCATTTTCACTCAAGTATGAGCGTTTGCCCAATTTTATCTATATTGCCATTACTCCCCGGAGTAGGCTTTCGAATTCAAGAATTTTTAACCAGGGTTCACCAACAGATTGCTCAATTTTCCTCCCGGCGGCCGGGCATGTCAGAGCTTCTCAACGAGCAGCCTACCCAGCGATCCCAACCCCGTGGCTGCTGCGGTAATGCCACTTGGGATTGAAATTTTGTTATTGTCACTAAATCCTAACTGTTGTTGAATGAGGAGGGATGGGAGGAGATACCGAGAGGCTTGCACGAAACAATTTAAACGGCCCTATATTGGCACTGTCCGCGTAAGAGTGTTAAAAGACTCTGTCAGTCTTCTTGCCTCACCTACCAAACAGCTCACTCTCCCCTCCTTGGTTGGATTCACTCAAGCGGTAGTCGGCTTTTCTCTCGCTGTGCGCATCCTGACGTCGGTATGGTACAAAATGGAGTATAATTTCCTCAACAACTTCTGTTGGAATTGTTACAAGGCAAACTGTTATGGGTCCAATATCAGGGGGGGGGGGGTTAATTATATCATATGTAGTTCCAGACTTATTTTTGAAACTGCTTCACGGTGACTGAGGTTATTATCACAGGTTGGTAGTCGTTAATGTGTGTTGTAAAACTGTGTTTAAGTACACACTGTCACACTGTTGAAACAGAGATGTTTGTGGCTATTCAGAAGCACGACGGAACAACACACAAGTAGTTAAAAGACAGGGAGTGACATCATTAAACGGCATCGTCTACTATGTGCCAGGTGCTACAAGACGATAGTGCCTCTTTAAGGAACAACTACCTCTTACGATGTTCTTGGAGCATGAATGACTTTATTGAACCAGGAAGCCAAAAGAGCTATAATGATTCCTCGACACATTTCTGATAACCTGTGTGCACTGCGCAGACACAAGAACAAATTGGCCCAAATACTGATTTTCCACAACTTCTTTAATAATGGGACCCCCCTATCTTGGCCTACACCAAAAAATAGGGGTCTTGTACTTCCCACAGGAAGCTGTACACCGAATTTCATTTCAATTATTTCACGTTTTCACATTTGATTTTTTTTCATATTTGATTCACTGGTGACCCTAAATGTATGGACCTCTGACGTCAGTGACGTGACCCAGAAACATTAATGAGTACAATAGTAGTAGTATGTGCTCATTATGGAGAATATACATACAATTGTGAGCTTCATTAACTCAGATCTGGATAGTTTATCGTGTTTACATGCAGTAAGGCGTCAAATATTCATACATACATACATACATACATACCTACATACATACATACATACCTACATACATACATACTACATACATACATACTACATACATACATACATACATACATACATACTACATACATACATACATACGTACGTACGTACGTACGTACGTAGTATTATTTTTCACTAGAGGTAGATCGAGGCAGTGTCGTCTCACAGCACTCACCGAAGAATGGACGAGTCGTTTGCCTGTGCAATTTTGAGCTACAGGTAACACTCACGATGGCGACACATATTGCTCTTAAACTTTAGAAGACAGAGTGTATTTCATGACCCTAGATCCCAACTGTTGCAAATTCATCCCGTTTCTTGCGTAACTCACATTTTAAAGAAACAATATCTTGTAACAGCACCCATTGAATAATGGACACTTCGTTTACACCATGTTAGATGATAGCAGTCACCGTACGATTTTCTTTAGGTGGCTGTAGTACAAGTACGATGGGCGAGGTCTTAGTCTGCATTCCATGGTTCCACTGTAATTCAGTGGACTTTATGGGGTAACTGACTAACTGGGGTTTGCTACGGGATATTTGCAATAAGTCTCGTCTGTCGGCTCCTTCAGGTTCCGCGAAAGTGGTCGGGTCCCGGGGATTCACTAATAGTCCTTCCCGATGAGGACATTGAAATGGTGGTCCCTGGAGCAGGGTGTGGTTGGTTTTCCCTTGCCCCGACATCGTCTGAGCACTAGTTAAGAGGATCTGAGAAGGAGAGTTATCGCTGGTGCTCATCCAAGATCAATACGGCCAGGATTCACTGATGAGCCCTAAAGGACAACAGCAGGATGACTTATAGAGCGGCTAATACAATATAGCTGATAAAAACTGGATGCGTCATGCAGTCCAAAACGGAAGTTCATACGACTTTTTTTTAGGTTATATTCCTTTGAAGTTTTGTGTATTGTGGAAGCATGTGTATTGCGCAATATCGGAAGGCATCCCATAATGCAATAATAAATTAGGTCATACATGCACAACCCTGTAAACATTCTTTGTTTTTTATTGAAATTCAAACATTAATTCACTTCGAAAAGCATTTATAGTCTATGGAGAGGATTGATGTAGTGGGTTGATAAGGTGTTGATGGTTACTTGGTGAGGAAAAGACAACAGAACTTCTGCTAAATGTTGAATCATTCAACAAAATGAAACAATGAAACACATAACATAATTTCCCGTGTTGTTCATGTGTGACGTCATGTGTTGTTGCGCGATTGGGATTCTCCCCAATTTCCCTGCCTAATGGCCCAAACTTTGAAGGCCAATAACTCCACATAGGAAACATTGTATTGAAAAGGAGTTTGGACCTATAGTATACAGTTTCCATTCTCCACGATATAACCTTGTTGTATCCAACGCCTGCGCGTGTCCTCCAATTGGCTTCCTGAACCGTACGCGACACGAACACCAATATAAATCCACTGAGTACCGGCAAATGCCGTTCGACGATATATCATAACTATTGCATTAATTGACATATCATAGTGGTGGATATGTCATATCAGTGGAGTACGCAGAAGGGGGGTGCCGAGTGCCGACCCTCCTGACCCCCTTTGACCATATTTTTTTTAACACAATTATTACAACTACTTTTTACGTTTACAGCTATTTATCCAATTCAATGTTACAGAAAATGTGTCTACTAGGGCCCCACTGCATTTACTTGTCAATGGGGAGGGTGAGACTACAAATGAGAGCGCCTTTCCTTTGGATCCCGTCCTCACCCCCCCCCCCCCCCCCAGGCCTCGCCCCAGACGAATTTCTCGGTGCGCCACTGAAAATAATGAGAATGACAATGTGCTGAAGGAGGCGTATATATTCGTATTCGCCTCTCACCAAATATTTCAAAGCAGCCCCATGCGTACAGTTCACTCTGCGTTGGATTCGACCTTCGATTATCTAACTTTTTATATTATGAGCCTAGGCGAGCGGATTTTGACTCACAGAATTAATGATGGAACGTCTTAGGCTAGTTCGGAGATAGCACCAGGGCATGATGCAATTCATCCGGACGGGGAAAACTTGTCAACGGGAAGACTCCGCCAATAGGGTTTACTGTGGGACTCTCAATCTCGGTTGAATTAAACAATAAAAAAAGTTTCGATAGACTCTGTTAAAAAACCGCATGATTAGACAAATAATCACGAAAAAATATTTATTAATTACCAGCACACTATTTAAATAAACCGGAAACATCAGGCCGCTTCAAAATAAACAACAATTATTTAAAATACCTACAAAAAAGCTGATGGAAAGCCGACCAATCACTGCGACCTGCGGCCAATCAGCGTCGAGAAGTACACCTATGCACTAAACAGTAGGAGGAAGATTTTATTATACGTGAGGGATACTGCGGGGGGAGCCAAAGGAAGCCAGAAGTCAGGACCATACCAGTGTGCATGCGAGTGGAAAAGCCAAGGGCGTAGGAAACCGGGGGGGGGGGGGGGCTGGGGTTGAAAAATGTTGAGGGGCGGAAGGGCCTTTCTGCCCCCCCCCCCACTGACAGGTCCGAAAACCTTTTTGATTTTCAAATAGCATTTGTCATTCATGCTTTCCACTTCCTCATTTTCAGCCGATCCATTGCTTGACTTTTCTGCTGATAGTCCAATTTCGAATCATATCCACAAAATGGGCAAAAATTTCGAGCGCTTCACGCGCAATGTGAACATTATATCGTTGCATGTATGGTTAAAGTATGAATTCGAGCTATTTTCTTAGATTAGTTATACCGGTGACTGCACATTGTACAAATGTGTCCTGGAAAATCTGCTGCAAGGCGGTGGAACATTAGGAGAGAAAGCGCCAGCCCCCCCGTCCCAGCTCTCCAGTTAGGAGCAACAGCAGTTTACCCACGCATGGTCCAAAATGAGACAGCGAAATAGATATGAAAAAAACGAGAGAGAGAGAGGGTAGGCAAAACGACAAATTTATAAATCCGGCCAAAGGTGCGGCAATCGCAGTTTTAAAATAAAGTATATATCACGAATTGAGCAAAGGTTTTGGCGCGCGAAGCGAATTCATGTACCGTCACCCGTAAACTGCAATGAAATTCGATCGCCTTTATGAATTCGGGCAATCTTTTTTAGAGATTTGCGTGGAAAGAAACGGGAACGTAGTAAAGGAAATCTATATCTAACCTGGTCATCCAGTATGCCACTAACTGGGAGTCCTTGATGCATGGTCCCTGAAAAGTGTGGTTTCGACCAGCTTCCAAAGAAAGGAACTTACTGCACTTAGTGCTCAGCACATTGGGCCAGAGAAAAAACACAAGATTCAAGGCAGCAAATCGAATCTAAGGCCACCGGAAAATGCAGACATTTTCCAAAGTGGGGAAAGGTGGGATTGCGTCCCCAAACATAGCAGACTTTTAGGCAACTCCCGAAAATGGAACTTACTGGCCGGTGATCAGGTCAGTTTGGCAGAAAAAGATCACCAGATCCAGAGTAGCAAATTGGCAATCGCTTGAGTGACGGACATGTGAAAATGCCAAAAGTATTTCTGGAACGAAGTTTGTGTTTTGGAGTGACATTATGCACCAAATTCATCTAAGGCCACTGATATGTGAAAAATTCTTTAAGTGAGGAAAGGCGGATTGGCGGTCCCTAAAGGTTGAGATTCAGACCAACTTCCAAAGGAAGGTCCCTTACCCCCTCGATTGGCAGAAGAAACTAAAAGATTCAGAGCACCCAAATTCCATCTAAGGACATGGGAAAATGCACAATCATTCCTCGAACGAAGTTGAGTTTTGGAGTGCTATTTGAACAATTGCATCTGAGGCCACCCGAAATGCAAAAATATTTCCCAGAGTGGGGGGGGGGGGGGGTTGGGACTTCGGTGGTCCCTGAAGGGGAGGGTTTAGACCACTCCAAAGAAGGGAACTCACTGCTCTCGATTTGGCAGAAAAATCGAAGATCAGAGCAGCAAATCGTTCTAAAAAACATTCGAAAATCAAAATTAATTTGAGGAAGCGAGGTTCGGGGTCCTATCTGGCACCAAATTGCATCTAAGGCCATGAGAATGCAAAAATTTTCTCAAATGGGAGAAGGGGGACTGTGGTGGGCCCCTGAAAGGTGAGAATTAGATCTAACTCCCAAGAAGGAAACCCCAAGTCGGTGATTTGGCAGACACATCACAAGATTGAAGCAGCAATTGCATATAAAGGCATGCGAAAATGCACCATTATTTATGGAGGAAGTGTTGTTTCGGAGTCCGATATTGCACCAATTGCATCTCGGCGCCTGAACTGCAAAAATTTCACAAAGTGGGATAGGGGAAACTCCGGCGGTCCCCGGAAGGTGAGATTTAGACCAACATCCGAAAGAAGGAAATCAACTGCCCTCAATTTGGCAGAAAAATCACAAGATTCATAGCGCAGCGAATCGCATCTAAGAACATGTGAAATTGCAAAAATAGGTATGGGAAGGAAGCAAGTGGTTTGGAGTGCTTATAATGCACCAATGATCTAAGGTCATCTGAAAATGCAAAAATTGCCAAAGGGGAGGGGGAGGCCAACCTGAGAACCCTCCACCAGATCCGTCATCCAACGCCAGCCCCCCCCACACTACAAATTTCGCCGACGCTACTGGGAAAAGCAGGTGGATTTCTGGGAATATTACTATTTTAGCACAAAAGTAATCACAGGGAATCGAATACAACATGTTCTCGCATGTGAAGCTAAATTTGAGAATTCTGTGTTGAACAAACGAGGGAGAAACAAAACGAGTTTCTAAGATCATACGCCTCCATGAATATGTGGCAGCTAACCTCGCAGTAAGGAAATTGTCCCGAAAAGCCAGTGAGAGATGGCAATGACGCAGCGCAGAAACCACGAAAGACTGGACATACGAGTTGTGCCCAGTAGATTAAAATCAATATAGACCAAGAAAGTAGAAAGCGAATGGTAAAGTGTTACAGAACGATTGCAAATAATGATACCATGCTGTTGTATAGAACCGTATGGAGTAGCGTGGAATCAACTTCAATCGTGTTGTAAAAGCTAAAAGGGCAATGACATAGCACCGGTTTCCATTGTATGAAAAGATAGAGTAAATTCATTCACCTACGACTGAGTAGTCTCCGAATTCAGAACATTCTTCATGAACACGTACGCCATGCTTAGTGCCTTCAGTCCTCTAAGTAGGAAATCCCGGTTGAAGTAAATGCGTTACATCCCAAGTCATTCGGGTACAATTACTAGAGCGGAGCCCAGGGGGGTAAGCCTAGCTGGAGAGGTAACGATTGTGAGCCATACAGCAGTTACAAACGCTATGGCCCTGCGGGAAATCGTCGTCTGGCACGCACCTCTTTTTTTTTTTTTTTTTTGGTGGGGTGGTGGTGAGGGCCATAAAAAAAGGCCCAAAATTTAGGTCAGTTTAGCTCCCGAGGTAACCGCGGCAAATCTACGGCAAAATGTTCAGCATTATCCCCTGAACATGAGACCTGTGACAGAATTCTGTGTGTGTGTGAGGGGGACGCGCCCGGCGAGGGGGGGGCGAAGCAAAAAAGGGGCCAGACGCCAATAACTGGCGCCCAAAAAATTGAGCTAGCTTAGCTCATGATGTAACTAGTTGGAACAGTGGAAAATGTTTGTGCCACTTCCAGCTATCATCTACATGAACCAATGACAGACATTTTAATGTGGTGGGTTGGGTGCTCCAGACGCCATACAATATCCCCACCCTTTCAGCTAACCTATGTTCGCTCGTGAGGTAACCAGTTGGGACGAAGTAGAAAATGTTCGTGACACTCCATCTACCACAAATGACCAATGACAGACATTTTAAGTGGTGGTTGGGTTCGCCAGACCCATAAAAATATCGCCACCCTACACTATCCTAGGGGTAGCTCGTAGGTAACTAATTGAAACAGTGATAGTAATAAGGGGGGGGGGGGGGGGTTTGAACCGTCCAAACAATCCATCTATGTCCGCGCTCTGCCGGCGACATGACTTGATCGTTGGTGAGGCTACCACCTGAGATCCGGGAACCGCCTCAGGGGATGTTGACCTGGATCTTGGGCAACAACCACTTTAATATTCTGCGGCTTGGTGGCGTGGGATTGCCCTTTGGAGTTGATCGCGTGGTGTTTGTCAAACGTCTTGAACTAAAATGGCTTAACCAAGTCTGACATTTGTCTTCGAGTAAGTCTAACACATAGTAGGTTTTGCATCAGTATGTCCATGCGCCTGTTATCCACGGCGGTCCCTCGTGATAAATGTTATCAGGCAAAAAAAAATAGCGACTTACACATTTTGATCACTGTAGTTGCATCGGTAACTGTAGCTGATTGGACAGTTGATGGCAAAAAAACGCTTCACAGAGTTTGTATCATTCTTCTGCGGGCAAATATCAATTTTTATACATTGACGCCGATTGAACCCTTTGGAACCATTCTGTGCGCTTTGGGGTTTGGTTAAAACGACTGTGGTAATCAGGTTGCTCAAATCGTTTGCCCTTGACAGTCCCTCCAGTGAAAGTGTTTACGGCGGTATCGAACCCCCTATTTTGAACAACGTTCACGCTTGTTTTTCCTTTTTGCCTCGGGATGGGTAATGAGAGGTATGAAAGCGATGAGACGTGCGACGCTTTAGACGCCCCGACGAACTATCGTCTTGAACGCGACACGGTATCGACACATATATCGTCACCAATGATATCAAACGACATCGATGTAACCCTAGTGCAAAATAATCCGAGACGACATTTCCCATTCCGCCCGGCCCCACATCGGCCGTGGATCCACTCCCCCTCTCTTTTGGAAGTTAGGCATGTTAGGAGTAAATGTGACGTGATGAGCCTTTGTTGGCTTGAGACTTGTTCCTGCCCGCTATTATTTTTGGGGCTCATCAGTGGTATCGTATGCGGTCGGTGTATCTGGTTTATGCTACACTTTGGAGTATTTTTGGTTTATATGCTGCGATCACTCCGAGAAGAGTATCGTTTTCGCTTTCCTGTGTTGTTCGTTTGGGGCTGCCCGTGTGGAAATTTGCTTTACAACTATGAATCCTCTGAGATTTTGTGCCCGTTTGTAGGCAATTATGGGGCTTTGGGGAAACATTGCGAAAGTTCTGGGTGACCGTTTATCAAATGCCAATGCTTAGTTAAGGACTCTTTTAGGTCCCTGGTTTTGCTGGGGTGACATGTTAGTTTGAACCCCAGTGGTGGTTCTGATTTGTGTGCAGTGCCGTTTTGTTTGCGTGCCCGGCGTCGCATATTTGTCGCGGTCCTCATTCTTGATACATTGGGACTGATACCACCTCTCTTTTCGTGTAGTTACGGACAAAAAGTTTTTCTGTGAAATTGTTTTTTTCTCGGATGATCAGCGCTGTCTGACTCATTGTTCATAGGCGTGCATACATTAGGACTCCCCTTTGAGACGCCATTGAAAGTGGCTTGGGATGAGCTGAACGGCGATCTAAATATTGTTAAGTTTCCGTGTGGCTTGGTTAGATTCTTGTACCTGGAAAGCCGTTTTGACGGGAATTGTCTCCCTTGAAAATTGTTAATCGAGGTATGTGACCTTCAGTATCAAAATTTCTGCTGTGAACTTAAGGAGTGGGTTCAGTACGTTTTCATCGTTCCACCATTGGTTCAGTTCATCTTCAGTTCCCTGTACAAACGCATATGTCATCTCTGTCCTTAGACAGTGTAGGATGTTTGGTTCTATTGAAGGCTTGAGGTCTCTAGTTTGTGCACAACAATGTCGCAGATCTCATGGGACGCTGACTGCCCATTGCGCAAACCATTTTTTTGTCTATAAAATTGCCGTTTGATTCCACAAGCAGTTGCGTACAGTATCAAATAAAATGGAGTTTTGCGCAGTGATGTGGCCTATTTTTCGGTAATCGTAATGGTCCTCATTGCGTTATCGTATTCAACCTGGCATGTGTCGCGAGCTTCATCATGTGGCGTGTTGTTGTACATTGATATGACATCCAGAGAAGCGATAAATTAACTGGATTTCAACCCCTGCAGTAGTGTACGGATGTGATTTGTGTCTTTCTACATACGTTTCTTGCCTTACCTACTTTTGAAGGAGGAAATAATCCACAAAGCCTAAGATTGGCTCTGTTGGGGGGACCCTTACTGCCTTGATAGGTTCCTGCCATGCAAAATGTTTGAGTTTGCGAGGTGCTTTGTGCACCTTAGGCAAGACGTATACAGGTGTGCGGGTCTCATGGTTGTGTGGATTTGGTAGTTGAATGTCTCTTCGTCTTTCTTTTTGGCGAAACATTTTTTGACGGCGGTTTTGAACAACCAAGTCGGTTGTGGCTTTGGGTAGTGTCGCTTGGTAACCGTTCGTAATGACGCCTTTCAGCTGACGTTCGATCTCGTTTTGATAATGCTGATCGATTGAGTATGGCTATTCCTCTTCCTCTGTCGAAGGCTTCACCACAATGGAGTAATCGTCCTAATGTGTATTTAGAGCGATGCGTTCTCTAGCCATCTCACCCTTTGCGCCTCCAGGTATCTTCCAAGTTCTGGTTTAAAGTCACTTGAGGGACTCATGTGGCTTGCATGCGGAATCTTTTGCTCCTGCTTTTTTTATGATGTCGCATGACTGAACGACGGCGCATTGTTCTTGTGTAGTTCCTAATGGAGAGGAGGACATGCGTACCGGTACGCTTCGGTTTATCTGGTGTCAGTGATGAACTTTAACAACCCCACCTAGGGCGATAACCTCTATATTGTATGGAGGGCGTTCTGATAGGTTTCTGACGTACTCTTTGATTTTATTTGCCTCATTTTGGCAGGTTAGGCTGTGGCTACGTGTAGCCCGCTCTCCCTGAGAGGTTGATAACGCTTATACGTCATATTTACTAATAACTTTAAACCCGCTCTGTTCAATGTTCCGTTTTTCTGTAGACGGGATCGTGTATCTTTACTCAATGACAGTAAAAGAAATGGACACGGACACATGCTTTGTTTGACAGAGATTGGCTGAATGCAACACCTTTCTGGTGCTGTGTATGGGCCCTACACAGAGCCTTGATCACAGAAAAGGGTCTGGCGCCTATTTGCGTTTGAATTTGTAAGGCTCCTTCTTCCTGCTCTGCTCGACTTCTTCTTCTGTGAGGTTCCGCTTTCCCTCGTTCGGGTCTTCTCTTTGGAGGTCGCAAAGCTTCTGTAGCAGACGCTGGATCGACGTTGTCCTTCGATGATTCAATATCCTGTTGAGCCCTGTATTTTTTCCTGAAGCGGCTTTGTCCCTGCTTCGCTGACGGGAGAGCCTTCGCGCCACGGATCTGGACAGGCGACGTTCTTGCCCGACGGAGTGACGAGATCCCAAGACTCTCGTCAGTCCCCTCGTCTGTCCCTCGTCATTACATCTCGTGCACCTGGGAGTGCTGGATAACCCTTGTTTACCCTAAGGTAGTTAGCGGTGTATCCTTCCGAGTTCTGATGGTCGAGTTTCTCATCCCTTTTTTAAGAAGAATACTCTTCTCCTGCATGGTGTTAGTCCGTCCGGCGTGGCTCCGGATTTTCTGGTACGAGCGTTGTAAACGCCTGTGACTTTCTTTTCTTTGGATGAGTCCAAGCCAGCAAAGGCTCTTAAAAAACGGTCACATACTGCGCCCGCATGCTTATTCTTCTAGGGAGGGGCAGTGGGACAACGTACGCCCTCGTTGCTTGCTGGAGATACCGCTCGCGTAATCAATATTGTGGTTGCATTGATATCATTGTGACGATATACCGTATCGGATACCGACTCGCATTGGGCGGTTTATTTCCCGCAACGTCATGGAAGCGTCACCGGCGTTTTTAAATTATCTAGCGCGTCTACCTCCTCATGCCAGTACCCAGCCACACAAAGGCTACGCAAGTGAACAACGTGTCAAATCGATGGGTATTTAACCTGCCCGATTAAGCAATTTCACACTGAAGGGACTGTCCTAATTGACAGGACTGTACCATCTCTGAACCTACCAATCTTTTCAGGCGTTTAAATTTTTAGCCTGAATTATGGAATCCAAGTGGTCAAATGTTCAGTCCGCAAATATACACATATATTTGTCCGATTACGCTACCATCCTAACCTTAACCCACTCCTTCCTCTCAACTACTCACGTGATAAGTCCGTGCTAAAAAAGTTTTACAAGTGAGCAATTTGTTTCAATCAGCTATATATTACTTTAGCATGATTAACAATATCCCGGACGGACTATTGCTATTGACAAGGCGCTTGGTCGTTTTCTTGAACTCACCCAAGTCGGTTCTATCTACTACCCTCGTTTTAAAAGTTCAACCTAGAATGTGGTTTCCGAAGTGGTCAAATTGTTCGGTCGGCATTTATAAACATTTTTCGCCAACTAACGATCACTCACGAACTTTTAAACATTCCTGCTCAACTTGACTTACTTAATAAAAAAATAAAAAGCTCACAAAATGATTAATATGTTTCAAATCGCATGCATAATTTTTTAGCATGATTGACAATACCAGCAGACGGTCATGGCTAATTGACATGCGCATGGCCTCATGAACACAACACGTGTTTAGTACTTCTAAAGTCCATTTATCTTATCTGACTCCGACATTTGTCATTGGTTGTGACGACCCACCCATTGCACTCAAACGTCACTCCCGGCAACTAAGCAACGGAATATTAAAGTGGTTTTTGCCCAAGATCCATGCCCAATCCGTTGAGTCGGATCCAGGATCTCTGGTAGCCTCCCTAACAATCACGTCCTGTTCGCCGTCAAAGCGCAACACTAGATTGTGACCGTCAACCCCCTTACCTACAAGATTCCCACTTTGTGATCATGGAATTTTGCTTTCACGTCGTAAAATATGTATGGGTTGTGTGGTTTGGGCACATCTGGCCCCCACTGAACGATCTGAATGTGATTAGTCACGATTACTATTACACAAGTAACACTTTATACCCTTTTCAACTGGTACGTCTTCATGGCTGCTGTCAGTCCTTATTATATGGCGCCAACTATTCTTATTATCTGTCCACAGCTGCCTTATTTGGAAATCTCTTATAAGATTTGTGACACTTTTCACCTGCCTTTTGCGTTTGTCAGTGGCAAAACTGGTTTGATCATGAGATGACCTGTATTTTGTCCAATCCCAACACTTAAATTTGTTGTTTAGTATTATCTACGGATTTAATGCCGTTTACACCCATAAAATTTTCTTTCTGTCCTGTTTGATGGGTTTCTTACATGCGTGGGATTTAAGCTAGTGGCATCAAATAAAACTCTATTGAACAATACGAGATTTCATTGGTACCTTACGAGCTAACCTCGCGGTTAGCTCTAGGTGGAGAATAGTTTATGGCGTCTGCCATCCTACCCACCCCTAAAATGGTCTGTTCGGTCACTTGTGGATAGCTGGAGGTCCGAACATTCAACTTTGTTTCAGCTGGTTAACCTTACGAGCTAACCTAGGTTAGCTGGGGTGGGGGTTTTTGTATGGCGTCTGGCGCAACCCACCCACCACTTAATGTCTGTCATTGGTCATTTTGTGATAGCTGGGAGTGTACCGAACATCTCCACTTTGTTTCAAATGGTTACCTGCGACTAACCTAGGTTAGCGTAGGGGTGGGGGTATTGTATGGCGTCCTGGCGCCCCCAACCCACCAATTAAAGTGTTCTGTCAGGGTCACTTTGTGATAGCTGGAGTGTAACGAAACATTTTTACTTTGTTTTACTTGGTACATCATGAGCTAAAAGGGGGGAGCTCATTTTTGGGCCCCAGTATTGGCCGTCTGGGTAGGCCAACCCCCACCAACTAGAATGTCTGGTCACGTCATCAAGGTTTACATGAGATAATGCTGGAGACATTTTGAGAGATTACCGCGGTTACTCGGGAAGCAAGCTAGCTACTTTTGGGCCTTTTTTAGGCCCTCACCACACACCCACCAGAAGGTGCCTGCCAGACGACCATTTCCCTGCAAGGGCCAAGCGTTTTTCCATGCTGTATGGCTCAAAATTGGTTACCTCTCCAGCTAGGCTTACCCCCCTGGCCCCATTCTATACTGCACAGCGCGGGGCCGGTACATACTCAGTAGTTAATGGAATCGAATTACTACCGACTCACATAGAAGGCAAGTTTGATTTTCAATTCTCTAACCATAACGGGAGGATTTCAGTTATGAGCGAAATTAATCGACGGAAAATAAGCCCAAATGTACATGCATGGGAGTAGCCCTTCTCCTGTTTTCCGATCATCGTGACACGAAGTATTACTAGCCTAGTAGAAGTATTGTACGTCTCATTGAGGACTATAGTACCATGCCGAGTCCAACATAGGCAAGACCCGAACTAATCTTATGCGTGTGTTTGGTGCACTGAATTATATATCAACTGTCTGACTATAGTTAGACTGTAGTTCAATGGTTTTTGGTGCGCCGGGTCTCGCGATAGTACTACAAAGCAGCCATCTGAGCATTCAAATAGATGGAGGATAGGATTGGTGTGCTGAAACTAAGAGTAGTAGGCTAAGCAGTACGCCTATATATCAGTGATCGATCGGCAGAATACGTTTTGACAATGATATTGCAGATTTGACCGAGCAGCGGGTCGTTATATGCTAATAGCCTAAGCCCGTGACCCCAACCCCCAGATGGGTATTCCTTCTGTGCGGGCTCTGGTTTCAATGTGCTATTTTGCATCAGACTGCATCAACGACTACCTGAAACTCCTGAAAGTGCTAAAATTTCCAGAGTACTAAGATCATGAAGGTGAAATGCGCAATAATTTTTCGAAACGGACATGGAAGTGAGGGCTATGTTATATAAGCAGTTCGTAGTTCTAGTGTGCTCTCACCACAGATGGTTCGAAGGAATAGAAGAGAAGTTCGGTTCAGATTCCCTCATAGCAATATCGCTACGGATTATTTAAACTGTCCCAACTATTTTGAAAACGCAAACCAATTCATCCCATATTTCGGATGTTATTGTTGATAAGTATGGAGAAAAATCTGCCAAAGTTTTGTGATGGCAGGATTCGTAAATGTTCGGCAGGAGAGTTTCGAAGATTGTTCTGCACACTGAACGTTCAACATCGAACTGCGTTCATCCCTAGCTTTGACACAATATCAAATCATTCTCATAACTGAACTCCGAACTGGCTTATTGCCACCCAGTTGCACCAACGCCCCCACCTGTAAATGGCAAAAAATCAGAGGAAGGGGATATCAGACCAGTAGGTGAAAACGCAAAATAATTTTTGGAACGGATAGGTGTTTCGGTGTGCTGTGCGATATCGCCACCAAATTGCATTGTTCCACAAGAGTATGAGATGATATGAAGGTGAGCTGGTCACAAGCGACAGTTGGAAGAATACCTCAAATATTAGCCACTGAGTGCCATTTATCCTAGATTGCCCCAAAATGTGGCCAGAACTTAAGCACACAATGGAATAGTGTCATCTTTCGTGAGCCTACTGAACGTGAATTGCAAGGAATTGCTCGGCAACTTTTTTGAGATTGGGCAAGTTTCATTCACCCAATTTAAATGACGAAAACATGCCACCTGCATCAGCTCCTCAAAATAGTCAATAAGTGTTCCATTTCCCTGCCATTTTGGAGGCCTAATTTGTTTGGAATCGTCTGTATAGCCTCCGCGGGCCAACCGATTGTGGCCTCCTGCTTAGATGGGGCCATGGCGCCTCCTACAAATGGTCCAGCCCCCGGGCCCCCTCTGGACAAATCCCTGGCTACGTCACATTCATTTTTTTAGCTCAAACCAGCTATGCTAGTTGAGCCTATGGAATCTGCAGGTCCACTCTCTATCTCTCTATATATCTATCTATCAATCTATCTATCTATCTATCTATCTATCATCTATCTATCTATCTATCTATCTATCTTCTCTATCTATCTATCTAATTCTATCCAGTGTTCACAATTGCCTTTTCGGCTCCCAAACAAGTCATCCTGCGATGGATGTCGACCAAACTTGGACACAGGTTCCTTGACCCATGGGACATGTTTTACCTGTGAAGGTCAAGGTCCAAGGCCATTGACAGAGGTGCAATACCCTTAAAAAAATCTGACTAAAAACATGGGTGTCGCCAGGGGCGTCACATCAAAGACAAGGGTTGTTTCACCCTTGATCATGGGTGAAACAGGGGTGATCACCCATGACACCTAGATTTTTCTGGATTTATTACCTGGATGGCCCACCCTCTCGTCTGGCTTCAGATATTCTTCTGAAGCATGGCTCTTAGGGATAAGAGGTCTAATGACCTCAAAGAATCCCGCACTCCGCTTTTCTGTTCCTTGAAAATTTTAGGGGTTTGGCCTGTGACTGCTTCCTGCAGTATTCCAAGCTGCCATATCCTACAGAAATACGAGTTGCCGTCTTACTTCCAATGCACTGTTGATGGTCTTATTTTCAGTGATGTCCTCTAGTCCGACTCCTCTGTCTCTCCTAATGATTTCAGCAAAGTCTTCCACATTGATGCTTATTCCTTCCTTGTGTTATTATTGTAAATGTACGCAGATCTTGGCGTAAGTGGGCGTTGTACATCTATTGTCATCAACCTCAAATCTTTCATTCCCCTCTTCGTCGACTTATTGCTCTGCCCTCATGGAATTTTTGTCATTTTCTCCCTTTGCACTCCTTCTAATAACTCAATGTCTTTCTTCAAGTATGGTCTCAGCTGGTACAACAACAATATTCACAGATGTGGCTCACAAGGGATTTGTTACAGATTCACGCAATACCTTAGAGTCAAAGTGGTGAAATTCCGTTTGTAATTCCCATCACTCTATCGCTTTTTCTAGGCAGATTCGCACACTGTCTCTAAATTTCCTAGTTGTAATTCCATATATTCCCCAATCCTTCTCTTTTCTGTTTTTCAAAATTCCTTTCCCTTCCATGTAATAATCCTACTCGGGTTCCCATATCCAAAATGCAACCACTGACACATTTTCCAACATTAAATTTCATTCGCCACTTTATCTCTGTCCACCGTATGATTTGATTCAGATCCTCCTTCAGCTGTTGCCGGTCCGTACATATTCCTTATAGGGGCCCACTTTCTTATCATCTGCAAATTTACTAAGTTCTGACTTAACCCCATTCCAAATCGTTCATGAACCTATTGAAACAACCCGTCCCATCACACTTACCCTTGTACCACTGAACTTGTTACCTTCCTCCACGCAATACTTTTCCATCTTAGAACAACCCTCTGCTGCCGATCCTTCAGCCATCTCTCGATCCATTTTAATATCAGTCCATCTATTTTCCAATGTGTTTCAGTTTTGGGCAACTACCTCCTTTGTGGTACAGTGGTCAAAAGCTTTTTTTGGCAGGTCCAGGTATAATCACATCCCACAGATTTCCTGCACTTATACTTTGTTTGACGTGTCCCAGTAAACCAACATATTTGCTAGGCACGAACGTCCTCTCGGAATCCATGTTTTGTGTCTCCTTATCATGTTTGTTTTGTTCCAGATGATCATTTATGACATCTCTCAAAGCATTTCCATTACTTTTCCCAGTACATATGTCAGTAGGTCACTGAAAGGTAGTTTTGAACACATCGAAGCGATCTCTTTCTTGAACAGGGGTGTTATGTTTGCTCTTTTCAATTCCTTTGGAATCTCTGACTTCTTATGGATTTTCTCGAAAAATCATTGTCAGTGGTTCTGCAATTTCCCCTCGCCATTTCCCCTAATAATCTGGTTTTGATGTTATCTGGTCCAGCAGCTTTCCCTTTCTTATTTCCTTTAATTTGTCGAAGACCATCCTTTTCATTTATTTCTAAGTTCAATTAATTTTACCATCCTCCTGTGGAAGAATATTTCTGTATCCGGTATGTTGTCCTCCTTCACGTGTAAAAACTTCAAGAGGAAGAACTTGCTGAAGCTTCTGCTGTTGTTTCCATATCAGCCCTTAACACTTAACACTTTTCTTTCGTTTTCATCCTTTATTGGGCCTACTTTTTCTCTGACTTTTTGTTTGGATCGTACATATGAGTAAAATTTTTGGGGTCTTCTTAATTTTTTCTGCCAGTTTTCCTTTCGAATTCTTCTTGGCTTCTTTTTATTTGCATCTCACCTGGTTTTTGGCAGTGATGAAGTACTCCCTTCCTTGTTTGGTTCTTTGTATTCTTGTATTTCTTTCCAGCTTTTCGTTTTTTTTTTTTTTTCCGAATCAATCGTTTTCAACCCCTTCGTCATCCATTGGTTTTATTATGCTGTGCCGCTCTCTCAACGGAACCTGTTTCTCAACTTGTCATTGTAGTGGTTTAGCAAGATGTCCCACATTTTTTGTACTCCACAGCCTTCGAATTTTCTCCTCTCCCAGTTGATGACACGGCAACTCATCCTTCAGCCTTTGCCAGTCTGCTCTTTTGCCATCCATAAACTTTTGTCCTGCTCTTCCTGTCCTCTCGTAATCATTGTTGTCGCCAGAATACAATTATGATCACTACTTCCGAATAGTTCACCAACCTCTATGTTTTCCACATCTCTTCTTCTGATGTAAGTAACAAATCCAAAATAATTGTTTGCCTCTTGTAGGCTCTGTAATCTTCTGAAACCAAAATGGTCCTGCACTGTTTGCAAAAACTGTCCTTGAAATTTGGTGTGTCTCCTTCCCAATTCTGCCAATTAATGTCTGGGTAATTAAAATCCCCTGCCCCGATAACCGCTACTGACTGGCCCACCTTTTCCATGGTGGTGAATCAGGTTGTCTTCATCATCCTGGTTACTACTTGGACCTCGGTATACTGCTCCAAAAATATTTTGCTCCTCTTCCCATAATAATTTGCACCACAGCGATTCCTTAAACTGACCCCGCGATCTCCATCCTCTCTCGTCTGAATTGTCTCATTATATAAATTGCTACACCACCCCCCGTTCTATTCATTCTATCTGCTCAAAAAACACTGAAACCCCCTGTAGCGCTACTTCTCCTCCGCTAAATTATTGTTAAAAACCAAGTTTTGTCACAATCACCATATCCAAGTGTTCAACACACTGACATAACTCTGTAATAGGCCATTATTTTGCAACTAGTCTCCTGGCATTCACATACATACACTTCAAATTCAAGTCTTTCATTACATGACTATTACTTCGCACTGTTTCCTTCTGTTTCTGTTTCCTTATTCTCCTCCACTCCAAAGGTTCGATTTTTGTTGGTCGAGGGGTCATAGACCTTTACTAGCTTCCCTTGATGATCCTCAGATCAGTTTCTTTTCTTCTCCCCTGTCCATGCTCGCATTCTCATCTCTTCTCTGAGTTTCTTCCCTCCGTCGTTGTTGATATTAGGTCCGGCCGTACGTGGGGTAACCATTATTAGACTGTTGCAGTGTCTCTCAGTTTCGCTTTGCCCTCTTCATTACCTTGCCCTTGCTCTGGTTTCTTTCTTCTTCTTCATCTCCACACTTACAAATACCTTTTGTCTTTCAGTTGATTGTCCTTGGGATCATGTCACATCGGAGGGATTGTAAACTTCTGCATCAAGTCTTTAACTTTCTCCAATCATTTCTTTTCTTTTTCTTCCTGTGTGTCACCATCCTTCGTCAGGTTATTAATAACCACTCTATTTTTCTTGCTTTCCCTCTTAAGTGCTTCGCTTATTCTTTCTGGCTTTGCCTCATTCTTTCTCTCCCAGATGTGTCGGCATTCGCTGACAGTTTTCTCTTTCATTCTCCTATTGTACTGCAACAACTCTCTTTGATCTCCTTTCTTTATACTACTTCCTTGATGTTTTTCGTAACTCGCCGTTCCTTGCATTGAGCATTTCACCACTCGTCTATCCTTGGGTAGTCCTTCATGAAGCTTATCCTGCTGTTTCCTGAGTGTGCTGACCAACTCAATACAATCCACTGCTTTGTCCATTACAGTTTCCTACAGAACCAATGAAGCTGTTCTCCACTGTCGCATAGTACGAGATGTACATGTCCTTTGGTACATTTGCACAGCTATATGGTACCATGAGGACAGTATTCACATTGTAAGGCTTCATCATCCTTGTCTCCCACATCCTTCTATCTCACTCACCATTTTATTCGTCTTCCTTGGCATTGTTTTGTCAGGCTACTGCCATATGTGTAAGTCCTAAGGGAGCCTAAGGCTATATGAATATCAGTTCTGTATCACTATTGTTTAGTTAGGATATGGCTAGGCTAGCTACTTATACAACAAATGCTACCCTGTACTTAAATGGAATCCTCAGAGGGATGTGTTCTACTAAATCCTCAGAAATCTCCTCAGTCAGTAGTCATCCACCTACAATCTTATCTATCTAATTATGAAGGTTACAATATTTTCCATTGCAGTCTATTTCACCCAGTAATCATGAGTGTGGACAGAAAACTCAAGAGTTTACATCACAGCACAATCACAGCCCTCACAGCATCACAAACTGTTGAACTCTAGCCCATTGCCATGACACCCCTGACAAGGTTTCAAACAGAGAGTGTCAATGGTTTGGTATCCCATGACTAGACATGGTCAAGGCAGTGTTATGCAGGGCCAGACTAGGGCTCCCACTCAGTAGTTTTCATCCACGTCAGTGCATGTCAAAGACCCTGTCACAAGTACGCTGCCCATTTCATAATTTTCAATGAGAAACTTGGTTGATGGGTTGCAAGTGCAGTTTGACCCATCAGAGTACTAATAAGTGACATGGGTGGTCCTGTCAGGCCTGACCATGTACAGAGACCATGTCCTTGCCCTTGTCATCAACCCCAGCAAACCATGCTGACATGGGCACAGGGTGTCTGACACACCTATTAAGCCATCCCTGAACAACCATGTCGCCACCCATGAACACCCATGTTTTTTGCCAAGTTTTTTGTAAGGGTAGGGCAATTATCGTGTACCACCAATTTCCACACCAAACATAACTATCTCCTACAACCTCTTTTGTGCACAGTGTGATGTATTGCGGTCATAAAGATAGTCTAACAGCCGTACCTCACCACCGGGTGTTCAGGGAAAATTTTGGGTTCCAAGGCCACAATTGGGCCCAAGGGCCACCCATTTATGAAATTTCACAACAATAGTATTTGAAATGCATATCCTCCCACAAGATTTCAGTGATGTTCTTCAAAGTAGTTACATGTTGTGGTCCTTGGGTAGAGGGCCATCGGGGTGTTCGGGATTTGGGCTCCGGGCTCAGTTTGGGCCCTAGGGCCCATCTATGAAATATTGTAAAATCTTGTATCTCCTACAAATTTTGTTGCACAGTGCTGATGTTTAGTCGTAATGGTGGTCTAGTAGCCGTATCTTTAGGGTGCCCGGGATTTAGGTCCCTGGGCCCAGTGTGGGCCCTGGGGCACATCATGTGGAATTTCGCAAATGCTTCTCCTCTTACAAATTTTAGTGCACAGTGCTGACATTCAGTCATAAGGATGGTCTACAGGCCATACTTGGGGGGTGTTCAGGAATTTTTGTTCCAAGGTCCCCATGGGCCCAGGGCAAAGTTTGGGCCGTAAAATCTCGTACAAAGTTGCACAGTGCTGAGGTGTTCAGTCATAATGTTTGTCTAATTGCTGTACTTCAGCGTGCCCAGGTATTTAGGACCCAAGGCCCAGTGTGGGCCCTGGGGCACATCATGTGGAATTTCGCAAATGCTTCTCCTCTTACAAATTTTAGTGCACAGTGCTGACAGTCAGTCATTATGATGGTCTGACAGCCATAATTTGGGGGTGTTCAGGAATTTTTGTTCCAAGGTCCCCATGGGCCCAGGGGCCAAGTTTGGGCCGTAAAATCTCGACCCCAAAGTTTCACAGGGATGATGGTCGTCATAAGTTTGTCTAATTGCCTTTGCTATTTCAGCGTGCCCAGGTATTTAGGACCCAAGGCCCAGTGTGGGCCCTGGGGCTGGCCATCATGTGGAAGGGAATTAGGCAAATTGCTTCTCCTCTTACAAATTTCGGTGCACAATGACATTTGGTCATAATGATGGTCTTCTAAACAGCCGGGAACTTCGAGGTGTTCAGAATTTTTTGTTCAAGGTCCCATTCGGGCCTGTTCTATGAAAATTTCAAACAATGATACTTAAAATGCATCTCCTTCCACAGGCTTCAATTGATTTTCTTCGAAGTTTACATGTGAGGTTCTGGATAAAGGGCTATTGGTTTGTTCAGAATTCTGGGCCCAGGGCCCATAAATAAAATACCGCAAAATTTTGTATCTCCTGCCAATCTAGTTGCACCATCAGTGCTGAGTTTGGTCATAATGATGGTCCAATAGCCATGCCTGCAGGGTGCCCAAGGATTTGGGACCCAAGGCCCAGTGTGGGCCCTGGGGCACATCATGTGGAATTACACAAAATGTTTCTCACTTATGAATTTTGATGCTCATTGCTGGGGACATAATTGTAAACTGATGTCCTTGTGGGTTTGAGGAATTTTCATCCAAGATCCCATGCACTTTGGGCAGAGTGTCCATTTCATGAAATTTCAAACATGGTAAACTTATATGCAACTCCTCCCACAAGTTTGATTTTTACTTGTAATATTACTTGGGTTGTGGTCCATTGGTGGTGTTCGCGAACTTCTGGCCCGAGGCCCAATGTGGGCCCTATGGCCCAAATTGGAAATCATGCAAAAGGCTTCTCTACAAGGATTGGTGTTGATGTTCAGTCAATATGACAATGACGTTCAAATAGCCGTACCTCCATTTTTTTTTTCAGGAATATTTGGACCCAAGGCCCAGTGTAGGCTCGAGGGCCCATCTTGTGCAATCACGCAGAATGCTTCTCATCCTACCAATTTTAGTGCATAATGTTGATGTTTGATCATAATGATGGAACAGCCATACTACAGACTTTCTGGTCAAAATGTTGTAACGGGGCAATGATTAACTATCAATGTGGAAACTGAAAAAAATCTGCAAAATGCTTTTGTCCTCTACAATTTAGTTGGTTACATGGAACTCTGTCCGTGTTATCACAGAATGAGGGTAACTGATGGTTCAGGGATTTAAGGTCAAAATTCATTAAGGGCTATTTTAAAATGTCATAATTTGCGCCCCCAATAGTGCATATTTTTCGTAATCTAAAATGAATTGACATTGAAAGTTTATTGTCTGCAGCATTTTATTACAACTAATGAGACCAGTTGATAAGCTGAGACATTTGACGGCCATCAGGTGAAAATAAATTTAACACTGCAGTTGCCTGTCACTGGTACCCAAATTTATAAACTTAGTTGATTTTGTCATGCATGTCCACCTTTCTTACCAGTATTGATTATTGACTCATTGACTTGTATTCCATTCCCTTAAATCCCCCAATTCCGACCAACTACTTATATTCCATTTTAGCTTAGGTGGGTCACCCTTCTCTGGTCTTCTAGAGCAGAGAAGACCTTCTGGTTACTTGTATACACAAATAGCTGCCATTGTCTTATTTTCTTGGGACTGGGAAGTTGGTGAGAGGGACAAACTTGAATTGTTCATAAAATTATCATCACCTAGTGAGCCAGGGTAGTTGTATAATTAATTGAGTACATATAAAAGGTTATGTGGTTCATGCAACAGTGCCTTGGAATGGGTTTTTTGAGAGGTTACTAGTTTTGATAGGTGCATTAATTTAGGTCTGTAGTCTGATCGGTTAGCCAATGGACCTACGTCTGGCAAGGCTGGGCCATGGGATTGGAAAATACCTGGCAGACTTGTGGTGTCTGTAAATTCAATAGTAGAAACTTCCCTTGCTCTCCTCCAAAGTTGAAGATTAGGCCTAAATTATTTCTTATTCATCCTGTGAGGGTGCACCTCCTTTGCCTATTTTTGTTCCAAGCGTGGGACAACATATGTTATTTGCAGGTTGTCCAATATTGTTATTGGTATTTCGCAATTTTTGTGATGGCCATTTGCAAACATGTTACAGAGACAAGCTACATTGCCAGTCATTCCATATGAAGGTCATGGTTATAAAGGGGCGCCAATAATAGGCCGCTGTGTGATATGCCTTTTAGATGCGGGGACGTGAGAGCAGCCTACAATGTCATGTCTCTTCGTCTCTTCGTTCGTTCGTTCGTTCGTTCGTTCGTTAGTTCGTACCTTCTGCTCGTCACGTTCAGTAAATCTAAACCATACATGCGATTAGGTGGGATGAAATTGGTAGGTGGATGGAGCTTCCTACTGGCTAGCCTCAGCTACATTTATGTTCGCATAGTGTATTAGTTTAGATAAATCCAATTAATTACCCCAATTCCCACCTTTAGTTTGATCTCTCTGACTGCCAGACAAGTTTGTTTAACATTAAACTCCATCCTCTGCTGAGCTGTGTTTACCGTCATCTGTCAGAAGGTCCAGGGGAAGATGTTTGTCTTTCATCACATCTCGCCTAAGTTTACATTAGTCCCTCTACCTCTGGCAGGATTTTGTTTTACATCACATCTCGGTCCAGTTTCTCTTTGGTGACCTAGAAAAGTGTGTGGGGCACACGATCTTTCATTGGCCTATAGCGGACTGCCCCCCCCCCACACCTAAATTCTGTTTAATGGTAACTTGTGGAGTGGTTCAACTATCACTATGAGAGTCCAACAAGTGCCAGAGATTCATTTCTGTGGGAATTTGTTTCCATTGTTCACTGCTACAGGCTTAGGAATGGGCACTGATAACAAATATTAGGGCCATGGTGGTTAGACATGTTTTCCAAGTTCAGTTCCATGGTTATGACAGATGTCAGTAGAGGTCGTGAACGGAACAAACAATAAATGTGAGATAGCGCAAAACATGCAGTGTATTCGCCACGGATTGTGCTGTCCGCAGCAACCAAGACGGTCCGACTTGCACTTGTTTACCCTCTAATTTGGTCCACTATTTTGATAAGTTGAACCTAACTGAGTAACAATGTTGCATGGACTCTGAGACATCTTTGGCCTAATGAAGATCAAGGTCAAAGGTCATTACACAGGGACATTAGGCCATTGTTTGAAATTGCTTTTTTGGCCGGATAATGTTGAGCATTTAGTCACATAATTGTACATTTCGTCAAGGTACATTTGTGCGGTTTGAAGCTACAACAGCGAGTTCGTCAACGCATTCTTGTTAGCAGATTTATCCGAACTGTGAACACTTTTGATGAATTTTCGTATATAGTATCGGGGTTTGGTGAAAACGATCTGAATACTAATTACTCATGATAATTAGCCTATTTTTTAATTACTGTTCGAGCTCGTTGTAATATACGGACGGACCGTAGTTATATGTTGATTTGGTCTGGCACATAGGTACAGAAGATTAGGTAGATGAACTGATTCATTTTTCAGCATGAAAATAATGTTAATTTTCATGCGAAATATTAAATTTGTCGGACGTTGTATACAAACTTGGCGAATATGGTCACTCTACCTTCAGTCCCGAAACTTGGGTTGCTTAAAGTTGCTTAAATTGTACACATTTCCCATGAAAGGTATTAAGTACGGTACGATTACCTACGCGCATATTTCACTAGTAAGTGCAGAAATTACTTCTTAGGCTAATATCTAAATATTGCAGCATTGCTGATTCTCGCGTTGTTGAATTGAAACATTAAGTTAAGCATAATTTTCTGGTGGTCGGGAATTGCGGTCCCAGTTTACTGAAGTTATATTGAGTACTTGCCTCAGTCCACCAAGCAATTCTTTCGCATCGGTAATGCATTCCCGGAGAAAAATGTTGAGCATCGGAGGCATCGGGAATGGGTTCGCCGACGGTTCGGGGCCATCGGGGGAAGTCGGGAATAGCCAGAAATGTCAATGCCTTCATTGAATTTTCCCCGTAACATTCCGAAGTTTTTTCGGGAAGTATATTCGGTATCGTCCCCGAACCTAAGCCTACCCTCCGCGATAATCCCAGATGCTTCCCCCAACATTCGCCGAACTATTGTGGTCGTCGAACGTCCTCAAAAGCTCGCCAAGAATTCCCGAAATTTCGCCGGCGTTCCGTGATATATCACTGTTCGGCTGAACTTCGGCCGATTATCGGGGATACATCCCGGGGCGAAACGCATTGCGTCCCCGACCGAAATATTGGGGGACCCCGTCCCCCCGTGATCGCCGCCGTTGCTTCTACGTGACATCAACGTTTTAAACAATAGTCCTTCTAACTCCTGTAGTTCTTGTAACTCGATCCTGATAAGTGTAACCTCGTATTAACTGGAAGTCCTGTCATTTTTGACCCCCCACACATACGTCCACACCCTTCACATGCCTGAGAGAGAATTAATTTCGAGCGCCAAAGTGGCTGTATCTGTCTGTATGCGATGCCGTACCTCTGATAACCATCGCAATGGCCTCGGGGAAGGCTCGTAAGTTCTCGCCGATACATCTTCGTACCCAAAGGGGATGCTCCACCGATAAGGTTCCATGTGTCGGGGAAGCCTAATTCTGCGAACCTTTGCCGAACGTCAGCGAATATTTCACCGCTGTGTCGCGAGCTTCGGGGAGTACATCGCCGAACATTTACGGCGTGGTTGGCTGGATTTTCGCGGAAGCTTCGGAAATCGAGAAGCTTCGTTGACGTTTCCCCGACTACCCCCGAATCATCCCCGAACAGAAAACGTCCAATGGTTCAGTTGGACACGTTGCATTTTCTTTAAAGGAATCGAGAGGCATATAGGGATGCGAAGCATCGGGAGAGAAGTGGTATTTTTACCGTCGCCGACGTGCTTTTTCCCTGGTGGGACTGAACAATAAACCTAAAGGAGAACAAAAAAAAGAAGAACAAAATGGTACATTATTATAAACTTAGTTGCTGGTAATCGAGAAATGGTGTTTCGCTGATATTACTAATGTTTCTTAGGCACGCAACGAAGTAAATAAACAAAAAAAAAAAAATGGGCAGTTACATGGTCCAGTTTATTACAAGTTACTACACCCACGTGGTTTCCCTCGTGGATGTCGACTTTCGTTTGAAGTTCAATGCATGAAATGTCGAGCAGCTGCTCTGTGACGCGCCGAGAGATTTGTCTTGGAGGGGAGCCTCCAAGACAAATCCTCTTTTTTGAGGGTTGGTTGAGGTAGGAACCGCAAGGGAAGTGCGCCCTCATATTTGGCCCCTCCCGATTAGCAAATGAGCACAATTCATGGCCCCTAGACACATGCTGCTGCAATATTTTGCTAAATACCAGCTGTAAGCAGACCTCTACTGAACTGCATAAAAAGGTTTTTTTGTTTAAAAAAATTATTTACCACCTGGGTCATGGAGGGAGATATGCCCCCCCCCCCTATGGGTACGCCACTGCATAGGGAGATGGGACTCTATACACATCTTCATTCCTAGAGTTCTGCGTCGTTCACTTAGTAGGGCGCGATCCTACTATCCAAAGTCCTCACACTATTCCGAATACCAGATAACCATTGTTTTCTTTCATCCCCTCACACATACTACTGGTTGTTCCGCAGATATGACACGTTGGATGGTTGGACTCCATATGCAGGCGCAACCATGAGTCTCTGAGACTGGGGATACGTCGATCCACATGAAGGCGTAACCATCAGTCCTCTGATACTGGGGACTAATATGCCAAGTCATAATGAGGGCGTAACCATCAGTCACTGATACTGTGGGCGGTATGTGAACCTTCGTCAAAATCAAACTCCGAGGTATTCCGACTTCGACTTGAAGTTTTTTTTATTTTATTTTAGTATTTCTCCCGGGGTTTTTTTTTTCATTGAAGATATACCATTGGCACATGCGGCGACAGTTTCTGTAATACGCTCGCTCACAAACCTATTCTCTAGGGTAATTGAAATCGTTCATCTCCATTATGTGCCCTTATTTTCCTCTAACTTATCCTGCCCTCCGTAACTGCCACGGCTTGATCGTTAATTTGGAGTGAGTGCGTATGATCTCATCGGGTAATGTTCTGCTTGAGCTCTCCCCTGAATAATAGTTTTGCATACGATTGCCGATTACTCCATCGACATCACTGATCACGGTTAATCATACCACTCACAACATTGACAATGCAATTTGGTTGTTTGGGCCCCAGTGTCGGTCAGTGCATTCTTCGTCATTAGGATCCGAAGCTTTCGCATCTTCTTTTTGCTTCGTCTACTGAGTCGAGTCCTCCTACTGATTGGCTCGCCTGAACAATATTAGAGAGAGACTAAAGGCCGTCACACGATAACGATATCGTGTCGTGCAAACGATTCCGATAATTATTGTTCAGGCCGGATAATACCGGGCCTATTAATAATGACGGCTGGAACACCCCTGCCGCATGATGAATGACTTGATTCGCTATTTGCCAAACCATCCCCAGGTGTGGAACAGCCCTTCCCGGCGTTTTGATATGCACATATATTCCCTATTTATCGTTGAGCTCAACGATTTATTGTTCGACTCTTACCATTTTTCGATAGACGTCATTTAGGAATGATTTTTTTCGAACACTTTCGATCTTGAGAAGGTATTGTGATAAGTTACTAGTATTCCTGTACAATTGTTACCACACAGACCCTCTCCTTCTGGTTCAGCTTACATCTAGAAAAGATCGTGTAAGCAGCACGATAGAAATCGTTTATAGTGGTGACCGGCCCATTAGCGTGTGGTGGGTGTGTTGTGTTTGGTTCACATAGCTATGTGTGCGCGTGTGTGTTGCTTTGCGCGCGCGTGTGTGTGCGTGTGGCGCGCGAGGGTGTGTTTGGGTCCGGTACAGTAGACCATTTTTTCAATGGAACTGGCATTATAACATCAGGATTGTGGTGAAAACGATCTATTAGATTTTGGGCACGAAAAAGTCACTGAAGAAGTGGTAATAATTCATGTATTGTACTTGGTTGAGCACTCGTTAGCAAGATTACGGATAAATCGAATGAGTTATGGTTATAGGGTTGGGCACATCTATACAGGATATTCGGTATACTGAAGTGATTAGATTTCCAGCGTAAAATACCTGATTGGGTCGTCTAATTCTAGGAATCTTAAAGGTGGTCAAGACTTTTAGTCCTGGAACATAGATTTCGAGTCACTGGAGTTCATTCATGTTTCTATTTTTCATAATTTAGGCCAAAGTTCGTCGTATTTTCTATTAAACTATTGAGTGCAGTCCATTATTGTCCGGGATTGAAACAAATAGAGGACTGGATGTCTCCGATTTTCGTCAAAAATTAAGCATTTTCTGATCAACTCACCTCCCACAAAACTTGGTATCTCTCCGTTGATAGATATTGTCAAATTTCAGTACCATTGAATTTTGGAATAATTGGACTGGTCACTGGATTAAGGGGCTGGCAAACATACTTTTAGCTTCTGTTTGTTATTATCTGCTAACATGGCCATTGTTTCTCTTTCGATCACATCGATTTCATGATCATTTAACTCCATTACGCTTGGCGATATGTGAAATAATTGCATCCGTGTGGTTTGAGTACAGCAACCATTGGTGACCGGTTCTCGACTTGCAAGGAAATTATGCAATTTGGAGTGTGCAAAAACTTCCACCTGAGCCATATGGTCTGTAACTCGATCTGCTCTGCTATGACTGAGCCTGCGATGCTCGGTAGTGCAGCCAAGTGGATTTTTCTAGTCTTAACCGATCGCCCGAAATATGGTGACCGATATTTAATCCATAGTCGCAGCTGAAGTACGTTGTGGTTTCGATTTGATTTGATGACTTTTACGGGTTCAGAAAACCAAGTGAGGCTAATCTATTGACCGTGGATGATCCCCAACGGTACACTTGCCTTTGAAAAAGTGTGAACATTCTGTCGGCGGCGGTTCAACAGATACGACGTGTGGGCACCTGCTCCCGTTGAAGAAGGCCAGACAGCTGTTTCCCCAAGCAGAATCAAAACAGTTTGTTAAAACTGAAAAGATATTCCTCACAGTTTAGTAGGTATCGCCATCGAACTTGATGGGAAAATTGTAGCTTTTTAGAATTGTCTAGTGATAGTGGACAATCCGGTCGGCGTAATCTGGCCCGGATTTGTATATACTTCAACTGAATGTCATCAATTCTGCTCGGGTGTTTATTTCTCAAATGGTTCGTCGAAACCTTGCATGATCATGTAAAACCATGATACTGGATCTGACGATTGCATTACGATAGTACGATACAGGATATTTCAGCCGTCCCTCGAGGTGGCGGTCAGTCAATACAGTTAAAAAGGGGGTCGTGGGATTTTTCTTTCGGGACCGTTCCCCAAACCTGGATGCGACCTTGGCACAACCCTATCAAGGTTCGAACCAAAAGATGACAGACAAGGCAGACAAAATTAGACTAAACATAATGTACTTGTAACATATTTGCGGAAGCATCTACCAAATATCTATCGACGAAAGTTCCCCTAGAAGTGCAAAACGCTTGCCCAATAGCAGCAACATCGGTTGAGAAGTCCAAGAACTATGTCTACACACTAACCTATATAGCCATGGGGGCAGGAACACTGCAAAAATCAAGCTTCATGCCATGTCAAGGGCGAAATAAGCACACAACCCAAATCATTGCGCGCAGAGCACGCTAATTTTTGGACTTCTATTGTCGTTCTATCAGACACCGGACGTTTAGTTTATTATTGATGTGATGCTCGATAGAATTCCCCCACTTCGCGAAAGTGAAAGGGAAATGCCCCTGTGCCCCAGGATCGACGCCCCGAGTCTGACCGAGCGGCACCCAATCTGGGGGGGGGGGGGTCAGAGGGTCGTGAACCCCATCTTTTAGTCTCTATACACTGTCACATATTGCATGGTCAATGACACGGATCCATAATTATAACTACCCCCCCCCCCCCCCAACATATTCACGAGCTGCGCGGTAGCAGATACTACTGCTTCTATACTACTTTTATACACTATTAATTAGTAGTACCAAGAAAAATCGGTTTTGCGGAGATGACTTTCGACGCCCAACTGTGCTGTTAAATTATTTTCTTTATTCTAGTAATCAAGCTAAACAATGCTAATCACAACAGACAGCCGTCTTTGATGATCGGAACATATCAGCAGCTTAAAAAAAATACAAGACCCACCTAACGGGGAGTAGCATCAGCGAAAAAATAATCACATTTGCAAAGAGAAGGGAGTTCATTCGTAACTGTCCTATTTCGTTCCCATCCATGTGCGAATGTGCGCGCTGTGTGTATATGCAGGTTGTGTGTGTGTGACAGTATTACGTGTGCGTGCGTTCTGCTTGCTTGTGTATGTTCGAGTCGACTGTGCATGCTTCACTGGATGTGTGGAGTTTGTCCACAAAAACGGCTGTTGATGAACAGTAATGAAAAAATTATTGTATTCAAGATTTAGTATAAAAATATTAGTATTTAAAGCGTATCACTTTCCTCCTAGCATCCTGGGCCGTCTGATTTGGAAGATCTAGGTGTGGTCTGGCCAATCACGCTATCTCCTACCCGATCATTTTCCCCAAAATTATCGGTATCGATTGCAGTGAGTCACAGATAGAAGAGGCCCGCCGTGCCACACGGGACTAACAGTAACTTTCAGGTGAGAAGTCGTAAAACGAAAGTCTCGCTTGGCAAGATATCTATGCAGCAACCGAAGGAACCGAGGAGAAAACACATTAAAATGGTTGTTCCCATCAGAAACAGTTCTTCTTAGTTTAAACTCAATTAAACATAAAGAGAGTTACACTATCAAGGGGATTCCCATAATAACACTAACAAGTGAGTATATGGACATCAGCGTATGCGCGGTGCGTGGGTGGTGTGCCCGCGCACGGTGTGTTGGCACGCCAGAGTGCAATAATTCGATAACGGTGTTTTTCGCCGATGAAAAAACCGGGTTTATCACGATCGATAACTCAAGTTTTTCAGGGATAAACAGGGTTTTCGGCGAATAAACGGGTTTTTCGGCGCTAAAATAGTTTTACGCCCCTAAAAACTTGTTCATCGATAACTTTGTTTTTCGCAATGAAAAGCAGGGTATTGCGCGATGAACGAGTTTTTCGAAAAAAAAACTCGTTTTTCGAGCGAAAAACAGGATTTTCCCCGATACCAAAACAGAGCCTGTTCATCGACCGATGAACTGAGTTATCGAGAATCTCTGCTTTTCGCTCGATAAACTGAGTTTTTTCGTCATCGACGGGTCAGGGCCCATCGGGGCGGCGCGGCTATAGCTACATGCAGCATGAGCTGTTGGATAGCGCATGCATATGATAAAGAGTAAAAGTCAAAACCGAAAATCAGAAACGACGTGCGCGAGACTGGAAAACCAAGTTAGTACAGTACGTGCTCATTTCAAGTTTGAAATTATTCGGATAAAGCGTTAAAGAGTTTTTGTGCTAACATGAAAATCATTTTCCAGCGACGCAACGGTTACGACGAAGGCAAAACATAATAATCTCCGAAGTGGGGATATAATGATTGACAGGTTATACAGAACAGCAACAACGCGAAAAACGAGTTGATCGATCGAAAACTCAGTTTAGCAAATTATTGCACATATGGCTAACATTAGGCTTCGATAAACCTCTTTCTTGATCGAAAAACTGGTTTATCGCCGATAAAACGAGTTATCGAATAAAGTGCACGTGGGCTGTCGAAAAAACTCGGTCATCGGCGGAAAACGCAGTTCATCGAACGAAAAGCGGGGTTTTTCGACAAATGGCATTCAAAAAATCAAATCGAAAAATTCTTTTTTTTTTTTTTCTTTTTAAGTTCATCGGAGAAGCTCTGATTACTAGGCGAAAAGCATAATTCCAGGCGATATCTAAACCGAGTTATCAACCACAAACTCAAGTTTATCGGCGAAAAAAACGAGTTCATCGAATTATTGCACATCTGGCTAACATAGGGCTTCGATAAACCCTGGTTATGATCGAAAAACCCTGTTTGCGATAAACTGAGTTTATCGAGGCATCTCTGCTTTTCGCTCGATAAACTCGAAGTTTTTTCAGTCACGACGGGTCACGTGCCCATCGGGGCCGGCGCGGATATAGCTAGCATGCAGCATGCAGGCGTTGTGCATAGCGCATGCATATGATAAAGAGTAAACAAGTCAACCGAAACCAGAAAACGAACCGTGCGCGAGACTGACAAGACCAGTTAGTAACCGGACGCTGCTCATTTCAAGTTTGAAATTTCGGTAGAAAGCGTTAAGAGTTTTTGTGTACATTGAAATCTTCCCGCGAGACGCAACGGTTAAGACAAGGCACAACCATAATACTACGAAGTGGGGATATAATGACTTGAAAGGTTAACAGAAACAGCAACAATCGCCGAAAAAAATGGTTTATCGACTGATAAACCCAGTTTTTCAAATTATTGCACATTGGCTAACATAGTGGCTTCGATAAACCCTGTTTTATTGATTCGAGAAAAAAACCCTTTTATCGCCGATAAACTGGTTTATCGAATAATTGCACAGTTGGCTTGTCGATTAAACTCGGTTCATCGCGGGAAAAAGCAGTTCATCGAACGAAAGCGGGGTTTTCGACAAATGGAATTCAAAAATATCAAATCGAAATTTTGTTCATCGAGAAAGCTTGATTACTAGTCGAACAAGCATAATTCCAGGCGATATCAACGAGTTATCGACCAACAAACTGTCCGTTTACGGCGAAAAACCAACGGGGGGATTCATCGAATTATTGCACATCTGGCTTGCCATACCCGTGTGGGTATGTAACACTTTCACGTGAGATCAGAATTTGAGGGAATTTGTAACCGTACCGATATATATGTTGCATCGGGGCTGGCTGAACAGAACAATTATATTCTGGTCGCAAAAATCGCTAATTAAGTAGGGTAATTAACCTATCCTATGTATATTATTGTTTGAGCTTGTTAGCAAGAAAACGGACGAACCGTAGGAGCTATGGTGATGTGGTCTGGCAATAGAAGGAATAAAGTAGATGAAAAAAAAGATTTTCGCCAGAACATATAGTTGATTGCACTTGCAATATTCAAAATTTGTCAGATTTTAATGAACTAGTGGGCGGTACAAAACGTTAACATACATTGGGGTCATTGGATGTCGTTTAATATGTCTGGTTTGCATGATTTATGTAACTTGTCTTGTTTGTTGGATTTTTATGAAACTATGAGTGCGGACCACCGTCGGTACGAAGATAGTTAAAACCAGAGAGTGGGTCACTAAAAGGAAGTAATGGTATTATAATTCGCCATAACGATTTTTTTGTACATGGTCAACAATCAGTCCTAATAAATTAAAATGTTCACTGATTATTGCCATTTATAAGAGAAGCACTTAGAGGCTGGCAAACTAATCACCTATACTGTTTAAGCTTTTGCCGTATTAATTGCATTGCTCTCTTTCGGCCCCTCTAAGTTCGTTGGTTGAAAAACGTGGTTAATGTTCTAACAAAAAAAGCGGAGAAGCGAGATTAGCGGTTCATGATTCCACTTGTAATCTATTCTTTTCATCTACTCTATTCACCCATTCAGCAGCAGGCGTTCGGCCGAACTTTTGACCTCAAGTGCTGGTGCATTTAACCCTCAAGGACCGGAAACGCGTCTTCTTCAACACGACCAGCATTGACAACATAGGCCTCGTCAGAAAGGACTTAGTGGGACTCAATTACGTCACCTTCAACCAAACATCACTTGATGTGGCCGCCCCCGTTTGGTAGCCGAGCATGCTAGTGGCGAGCGTGGAAGTGGACAAGCAAGGAAGGGTTGCAAACAGTCCCCTGATACGTCATCATGTGATTAACCCCTTGATGCCGAAAAGAGCTTCAACACACGCGGCAGCCACACATCTGCCTTCATTGTTTTTTTTTTTTACTATTCCTAAATCAAATAATTTCTTAGCTAATCGCGAAGAATCCCACGGTTCTCAAGAAAAAATTTAGGTGTTGTAACTTTGTAACAAAATTCGAAACTCCGGTACTCGATATCACGAAAAAAAAAAAAAACTGAGACAATCGTGGGGAAATGACGCCAGGTTTGGGGGCCTCCTCGAACCCATACGAGAATAAGGCTAAAATCTTGTATCTTTTGCTAATTTTGTTGCACAGTGCTGATGTTCGGTCATAATGATGATCCAACAGCCATACCTTCAGGGGATCAGGAATTTTTAGTCCAAGGTCTCCACTTGGGTCCAAAGGCTCATTTTATGAAATATCACACAATGGTACTTGAAATGCATCTACTCCCAAAAGCTTCATTTGATTTTCAGCTCAAAGTTACATGTAATGCAGTAATGATCATTGGATAGAGGGCCATTTAGGGGTGTTCGAGAATTCTTAGGACCAGGGCCTGGTTTGGGCAAAATCTTGTATTCCCTACAGATTTTGTTGCAAAGTGCTGATGTTCGGTCATAATGGTGGTTTAATAGCCGTGCCTCCAGGGTGCCCAGGAATTCAGGACCAAGCTCAGTGGGGTTCCCGTTGTGCCACCGAGACCATGTGGAATTACGCAAAATGCCTCTCCTCTCACGAATTTTGTTGCACAGTGCTGAGTTCAGTCGTAATGATGGTCTACCAGCCGTACCTTTAGAGTGTTCAGGAACATTTGGTCCAAAGTCTCATTTGGGCCCAAGGGCCCATTCTAGGTATTTCACACAATGGTACTTGAAATGCATCTCCACAAGCTTCAATTGATTTTCTTGTTACACGTTAGTCTCTGGGATTCAAGCCCATTGGGGTTGTTTGGGAATTTTGGGCTCACGGCCCAGTTTTGGTGGGTCTTTCCATTATATGAAATACTGCAAGATCCTGTATCTCCTACGAATTCTGTTGCTCAGGGCTGATGTTCACTAATTATGATGGTCTAAAGTGTACTTTCTGCCCGGTGCCCAGGGATTTGGGACGCACGGCCCAGTGTGGGCCATCGGGCCCATTATGTGGAATCTTTATTGTCTGCTATTCATCTTTGGCCTTATGAAGATCAAGGTCGAAAGTCTTTACCGGCTACGTATGCCATTGTTTGAAATTGCCTTGTTGGCAATAATTGTACCTTCGTCTTCGTATTATAAATTTGTGCGGTTTGAGCAACAGTACCACCAGTGCTCTAGTTTCTTCGTACAAATGCGATTTTGGCACTCATTCCGCAGCCTTCGACCGTATATAAAGAATCACAGCCTGACTATGGTGCGACACTCCGGGGTCGATTAGATGATAATGATAGTTAACGTGATACAGCCCAACCTCTGTTTATCTGCAGATGTGGCGATGAGCGCAGTCTTGGATGTGTGGCCGAGAGCTCCGTAGATGTTTTTTTTGTGCTGAGAGTATTCACTGGATGACCCACGATGTCCTGAACCTTGGACTGCGACGAATCCTCAAGCCTGGAGGATGCTTGGCCGCATTTGGCCATGTACTGCGATATATTAGTTGCATACAGGGGACTTCATCCATCGATTCCCAACTTCAGCTATTTGGGATCAAGTATAGGAATCAACATTTCCTGAATTTAGGCAAAGGATGTAAAGTGTGTGTGTATGTGTATGTTAATGTGTGTGCGCGTATAGGTGGACGCTTGGTGGATGTGGCCACCTGGTATTTAGATATCCAAACCTACAAATGGCAGTAGAGTAAGTAAGTAAGTGAGTGAGTGAGTGAGTGAGTGAGTGAGTGAGTGAGTGAGTGAGTGAGTGAGTGAGTGAGTAAAAAGTTATCGATATTTGTTCTCGTGAAATGATATAATTAAAAGAAAGCGACTCAAGCTCAAAGATACTATCTAAATCGGCCAAGAGTTACTTCAGCCGGATTATTAACTGTTTAGAGATGCCAAAGATAGAATAGTTCTGGAGCTATAGATATCTCTAATCGTTCGGAATAATTCTTAAATTGCAGGTTGTAGAATAGGATTAAACTACACCAGGTGGACTTTCATAGTTCATAAACAGTCCCGACTCTGAATTTCGCTCAAAATAACGAACTCTGGTTGGCTCGTCCGTTATTTATCTAAATTTCGAGTCTCGACTGTTTATTAGCCAATAAAAGTCTCCCAGTTGCACGTTTATCCCTAATAACACAAAACAAGGTCTGTCATCATCTGCAGTACGATATGCAAATTGAAACTAGTCGAGAGGGAATAGTTGAATATATAATAGTAGAAAATTGTGGAATAGTAGGCCCCCTATCCATAATTTCTTTGCGTATGGTGTTTTCAAAACACTTAATAAATAACACTCGTTAAAGCCACAGATTTCAATGTAGTCGACATCTGTCAAGTTTTGTCTTAATCCGGCAAAGTTCGAAGAAGACATAAGAATGCACATTTGATCCGATATCCTCTGACTTCGAGAAAAATGACGGTAGGAATGCATTCATAATATATCGTTTCTGACCTTCATAATATATCGTTTCTGACCTTCATAATATATCGTTTCTGACAGACGTGCGGCATATTTTAGTAACAACCCCCCCCCCCCCCCACCCCCTCCCCCAAAAAAAGCGCGCTTTGGATTTCTTCATTCACTAAACTAGGGTGTATGTCTTGCATGAGTACTACACTATCTTCGACACTCTAGGCTTACTTATTCCTTTTGCCTTTTCGATTGCAGGTTATGGAATGGCTGCGCCCGTACCGATCGGAGAGGATAGCCATGCTGGTCGCCGAGTACGTGGACTTACCCTTAGCCTTCGAGGACAACAGAAGGTAATTGGACATGGCCACATGCAGTCGCACAGCTAGGACCATCTCTCTCTCTCTAGAGAGAGAGGGGGTGACTTCTCCCTAGATGGAAACCGGCCTTCTCGATTCGTGGAAATGTTATTCACAGAATTGAGAGGACTTAGTAAAAGAGTACAACACACTGCAAACGAGGTGTGAATTTGCACAAGTTCTATTCCCTGATGGGAACCACAATTGAGCTGTTTAACTGGTAAATGCCAAGGGTATCCCGGGATGTTTCGTTCACACCCCAATGTCTATTATACGTAGCAACACACACAAGTCGTTGGTGTTTTCAGTCGTGCCAGTGCCTGTGACCCATATTACGAAACGTACGAGGAGTTACACCACTGCAAGTGCAGATACAGCAACACAACGGGACCTCTTTGTTAACCCACCAGGTCATTCGTCAGCAATCAATCCTTGACTATACTCCCACTACAGCCTTATACCATTCTACTTCGACTTATAACACTGATCCTGCTGCATGAAAATGATTGATACAAGACATTACTTCTGATTCCGAAAGCAGGCGAGACTGTTAGGTTGGTTAGTTTCTCTGTTATCTTTCGCAGGTTGTCGGACCTAAACTTTTCCCAAGATGTGACTGTCGATGGTATCATTGGGCTCTTAGAATCTTTCTCTTACTACAACCAATTAATAAGAGAACAACCAGAACAAGCTAATGTTCTCCAGCAGTACAAGGACAAGTGAGACGACTCTCTGTCATGCAGGAGTGTTTTGAATGCCCGTGTCCGTTGGTGTAGTTGTTGTAATTGGTGTGTGTGTGTGTTTCTGCTCAGAAATGCGGTTGCAGTTGATATGACCTAATCAGCGTTGCCAAAAAGTGGATAGGCACTGCTCCGCCAAACCATTCAGTAGTAAATCTGATACCTTTGATGAGTCTAGCGCAGATGCCATTTGTTTTACCTTAAATCTAGGGCCAGAGTAATCAGGTTTACATCTCATAACAGCCTGCCCCTGATCCAAGTTTGTGAACAGATGATTATCAGTAAGTTTGGCCCGTACTATTGCCACAAGTTTGTTGTGGGAGCCGTTGGTTCAAATTGTTGGGTAATAGTATATCTTATGTTCCATTCACAATTAAAAAAAAAATACACGCACCACGTAACTCTGGGGGTCACCAGTTACCAGTTAAAGGGGTCGGTGTTTATATCTATTTGCCATGATTCATGAACAAGTTGATGTGATTCAATTTAATTGATTATAAGAGAGCATGCACTTGTATGTTTACGGCTGAAAATGTTTGATTTTGTATTACGCCAACAAGTTTCCTCGATGTCTCAAGTGAGGTATTTGCATACTCCAGAAAGTACAAAATGAAGCTATTCACCAGGTTTCTAGTGATGTCCGGAACCTCCAGCGAGGGTTGACAACTGGGCATTCTTCATCTCGCCTTGTTTCCTGTTCGACGAATTGATTGATTGAATTGATCTGTTATATTTTTTCTCAGCGTCATGGTATAATGGTATTTTTCTATCACGGTTCTATCATTGTCAATGATTATTTGGACGTATCTCGTATGTGTATTTTTCTAACTTGAAAAGGATATGTTGGATCGAATTTCAATCTCAGCTACTGAAGCCAGCCATATGAAGTTCGTTACTATCTCCCCTGTTAAAGCTGGAGAAGTTTCGGTTTTCGTAACAATGTTACCTGGTCACTGGTCGCAGTTTGTTTTGGACAGTTCCGACCTGTCTCAATCTTTCTAATCGAACGGAATTTGGTCTGGGGGTCAGGCTTTCATTATGTACTGATCGTGAAGCGCTTTGAGATGTGGGTGCCGCACATATGAGGCGCTATAAAAATCGACATCATTATTGAACAGGAAATTATCAAGAGCCACATCTACTATGCTGTATACGTTGATATTGTGAAGCGAAAAACAGGTTGGCTGTGCTTCGATCTCATCACTCGAGGCGGTGTAACTTTCGGTCGAACCCTTCTCTCTGCCAGTCTGCTGTAGTACTTGCTGAGTCTTTTTATGGGGTCCAAACGTTGTGTGTTTCACACTTTCTGATGAAATCCTAAAGAGCTGATGCTCGCTGGAGGAAAACTAAATGCTTCAGTTCAAGCCGAAGTTTCTTAAACCGACTTTCCGTTACGGAGTTACAGTCCTTTGAATTTGTCGCATGTGGTATTGCGCAACCCATCTGCAATATAAAGGGATCCATACTTGCACAACCCTGCAAACACCTTGCTGTGGTGGGCTGGAGGGTTTTTTTCTTATTACTTTATTGACACTGACTCCTTTCTCTATTCTTTTCAAACAAGACATTGTTTCATAATCTGTACGTTATATGCTTTTATGAAAATTCTATAATAATCTACAGTGGAACCATTTAAACAAAATATCCCATTAGTTCTCTGAGAGGACGGTCGGGTGTGGCCAATAATCTTTTTCCAACAATATAATATTCGCATCCAAATCGAAATGAAGTCTATAATGAAAAGCTGCGGTGTCCATGGATGATTTTCATTCATTTTAACTGCCGTCAATGGACTTTTCAAGCATGACGAATTAAGGAATTTGAAGAGGTCTGTTTCCTCTCTTCCCCCTATTCTCGTGATGACCGAAACAATCAGTGCAAGTTTGAGTAATGAGTTGTGACCAAAATCGAACACTTCTCCCAAGAATGTTCTAACCTCTACGCAGGCGTTAAAAAGGTGTAACAACGTTTCATCATCGTGATTCTTACAATGTACAAAGAGGCCAGTCTGTGCGATTCCCCCCTTGAAGAAAGCGGATCGAAGGTACGCAACTTTTGTACTTCTTGCCGCGTGATATGGTAGTGTAAAAAATTGCATCCCAATTTAATCTCAAACCAATGAACACTGGCAGTGATTCCCATTTTCGGACACAGTTGGAGATCGGAGTTATACATAGATTGAATTAAGTTATTATAAACAATCTTTGTAATTTTTGGCCTTCGGAGCAAAACTGAGACATTATTTTCACTGGTCGAAATACCATTGCCGATTTGGTAATCCCGGCAATGTTCCCGAAAAGTGTGAATCAGGCCAAAATAGAAGGTGAAGGCAAATTGGGGACACTGTGCATCTCCTGAAAACGATTGTAGGAGATTGCCGTGGCTTCGGCAGTAATAAAGTCATTAATGTAAATTAAATTGTGTTCAATTAGACCCAGATTATAAACCGATTTATTATTAATCTTCAACAATAATATAATAATATAATGTCTTTGCCACTGTTGAATGAATTTGAAAAATTGAAGCCCCCAAGCCTCAACATACTCCCCTGCAAAAGGTGTTTCTGATACCAGATACAGTGGAAGTGTTGAAATTACACTTGATATGAAAGTATTACCTGAATGCATGGTTCAACGATTGATTGAAGAATACTTTCCAATCGCTATTGCGATCAACAGATACCTCTTCACCCAAGAACACGTGAGACTTTTTTTTAAAGCCAGAAATATCGATCATATTAAATCCGCCCTTATTTTTAGGGGCGATTTGACAAGACTTTGTCGATCTTATAAGACCAAACGACGTTGAACAAAGACTGGTTTCAATCCGCTAGAACTGCTGTGGAGGATTTGGTAGCACCGTAAAAAGAAAAGTAAGTTGTGATAAAGCAAGGCTCTTAATAATTTGGATTCTACCAATGGGAGAAAGGTGTTGGTAGGTGTTGATAGTTACTTTAGTGAGAGAAAGTCAACAGAACTACTGCTACATGTTGGACTTATCAACAAAAATGGAAACAATGAAATACAGACTAAACTTCGCGGGTTGTCCATGTGTGACGTCATGTGTTATGCGCAATGGGATTCGGCCTCAATTTTTCAGCATAATGGACCAAAATTCGAAGGCCAATAACTCTCATAGGAACATCGTATTGAAATGGGGTTTGGACATATTAGATAATGTTTTCACATTTATCCAACGAGATAACATTATTTTTCCAAGCATGCAATTGTCCTTCATAATGTAAGGTTAATGTGGTGCCTATTATGTGTCATAATTTTATGATAAATTCGTGTGAGTCTAAATGGTGAAAAGGAAATCATATATTGGCATACTTCTATCTTCCAGTGGGGCCGGAGCAAGAACCTGCCCCGCGAGCGAGGCCGTTTGCAAATAAAGTTAACAGCCCGCTGGACAGAACATTCTCACATATACTCATATGTTCACGGGGCTCGATTAAGAACACAGAAGCATTTGGTAATTGTAAACTTTTCTCAGTGAACTGATGTGATGTGAACAAAATCATATAAAACAATGAATGGTTGTTTATTCAAGCAGTCGCACAACTTTGCTGTCACAACTTCCATGGGGCGATCCATATGGAATTTCTCTTCGAAATAATATGTATCCAATGAAATCTGAGAAATGAACACAAGGGACGCAAAAGTAACTGCGAGGTTACTGAAAGTATAACACAATGATAAACTTATCCACGCTATCAAATTCTTTGACGCTATGTCCAAACAACGCATGACTTCGAACACAGATTTGGGGAATCTTCCTCAAATAATAACAGTTACTGAACTTTGTCCACCTTACCCAGCGCTAGCCGGTTTTTCAGTTATTTCTTGAAAGGCTGCTGACCATCTTTGTATCACCGGACCAGAAAGAAGACCACGTCCGGTAGGCCGATATCCCGCAGACTTCTCGGTAGCATAAGCCCACCTTACTGGCCATAGGCGTACGGGGTTGACGTAACTTGGGGGGCAGAGATTTTTTGCCCGAAAAAATTGTTGAGATTACTATTTAAGGGGAGCGCCACCATCGGTTGGCGCGGAGTGAACAAGGAATTCGGGGTTTTTACCCCCCCAGGTGCCCGGAAACGGCAACTCATGACTCGTTCTAAGTTGTATGTATCCAACCTCAAAACACAGTTACCATGTGTACATCCTCGCCCCCCCCCCAAAAAAAAGAAATTAGTGGTGGCGCCAGGATTTCCCAGGAGGGGGATCCGGTGACTGACCGAAATTCCAGACACTCACCCTACTCCCTATGCCAAAACCCACATTTTTGACATTTTATACTGAACCGGATTCGTCCTCATTTCTTTTTCCTGAGAATATTTCTCCTGGAATAAATACAAAATTCAAGAGGACTGCTCAATTATTAAGCAACAGTGACTGGCCTCCAATGGGTAAGTCCTGAAGGCAGGGGCGGCGCCAGGCGCTGGTGGGGAAGGGGCTGTGTGGTCCCCGACGGGGGGATCTTTTTTCATTAGTGATCTTGTTGATAAGCTGATCTGGGGGAGGGGTCTAAGGGCGTCCCCCTCCCCTGTCGGACATTTGTGCAAACCTTAAACCCCCTAGACGCAAAATGGTACTATACTAGTATGATATTCTAGCATGAATTACCTATTAAAAACGTGCAACGCCACCTATTTCCATTACCTTTGCTCCCCGAGGTTTTCCGGCTTTGGGGGGGGGGGGGGGCTCGTCCTGGCGACTTCGCCCCTGCATGAAAGAATCAACAAAAGTGTGCCCAAGAAGAATAAATAACTTTTGAGACTCTTATCTTAGAAAAAATATGTTTATTCTATCAAAATGCGGCAAGGTGATCTATTGCATCGCATCGGGACGCGATGCATGCTCCAATGATCCGAAACCAGTCAGCCTACAACAACTCACTAAAAACTTCTCAAAACAGACAGGTTAGTAACATACCACCCATACCACGTGGCTAAACTTCTCCCAAATAACCCTAACGTAGGCGCCCACAAAAGAAAAATAAGCATGTACCAATTTTGCCCGAAGACTCTTCGGAAGAGTAAAGAGACACTGAGCAATCTGTGGTCGCTGTCTATAAATATAATGTTTGAAATTGTGTGTAGGAGTTGGCGAAAAATCCTGACCCTCCAAGGAATTTTAAATGCCACACAACACACTTCGTTGGGCTAGCCAATGATGATTTGGAGGTGTGAGAGATACGTGCTAACTTGCGTCTCTTCGATGAGTTCTTGAAAATGAAAACACATGTTTTTGAAACTTTGGGGGGTAACATTTAAAAGGATTAATGTGATAGGTTAATTGTTAATGGCAACATGACCCAGGCGGCAGTCTTATTTGCGCCGAAATGCGATCAATTGGATTTGCCCGAAGTGGGGGCGAGTGGCCCCCCCCCCCTCCGCCTCGTACGCCTATGTTAACTGGGGCGTTTTAGGTTTGTGAGCAAAGTCGTTCGCCACTGGGAGAACTACGGAAATGTATCGAGAATCCACACCCGACGCAGTTATTGATACACCAATCCGTTATTTAAACGAACAGTCATGCGATTCCTTTACTATCCCTACCCCGAGAGAATACACTTGGAATCATTTTGGCTGATGTCACGTATAGTAAGCAGTCCAAGTGGTCCCGATCCGAGGTTCGAACAATATATATTTATCCGCCTCTCGCACGTCCCGGCCAACTATCTCTTTCGGTGGGCGCCAACCAAGGTCAGGTTCAGGCCGGCCTAGTTTAGCTTAGTGTAGTAGAAAAGGGTCAAGAAGGAACAAGTCTCATGAACGACCCTGAAACCACAACGGCCAGGAAGAAGAACTGCAGAACTTACTGTCGAATTCAATGTAAAACTAGAAACTGATCATGACGCGATTGCACAATGCAGCCTAATATTCGACCCCCACATCCTGGGGAATTTCATAGAGAATAATTTATAGTCTCATATTCGAAACAAAAAATCACGAGAAATGTTTATGTGTTAAATTGGTGTGGACACATTAGAATCACCTTCTACTTCATCATGCCAATAACACAGTCACACCGTTTTCAAATTGCATGGCTCAAAGGAGCGTTTCCATTGACACTGGGATGGGTGAAATATGGAACGCCAAATTCGCCAAAAATTATGCTGGCTTCCGTCGTTCTGATACGTGAATCTTAGGCGGAATAGACGACTAAAGTCATTATTCACCTATGTTCCTGCCAAATAATGAGAAAATTGCTCGTTTTAAAATCGCCAATAAAATCGGGGGACGAAAAATGATCGCCATTTGCCTAAAAATTCAAGGGCAGTTCCATGGTGTTTACCCCCCCCGTCAGTTGTCAGTGCCGTAATATAGTTTCTTAGTAATTATTGCAAAACCGTCTTATCCGTAATAACGACTTTTCCTTTTCTCATTATTCGTCTAGTTCGGAGGGCATAATAATGACTTAGTTTCTCGTTATTCCCCGCCTATCCCCGCTCATCAAAATGACTTAGCTGGTCCTTGTTCCTCCTCTCACAATTCATAATATGACTTAGTTTCTCGTTATTCTGCCACTCCCCGAATTCATCACCAGAATTCGAGGCATTCATACGCGCGAAGAAATGGGAAGCTTGGATAGTGCTATCTTGTTCATGTGATTTTTTTTTGAGGGAGTAACCTGAGTTAATTATATCCCCCAGCTTCGGGTGGGTCCCTGGATAACCTGTCCATATCAATGAGATTGACATTCCCGTTCCCGCGCATTTGAAAAATAAAAAAAATTGTCCTCTGATGACCTTAAAAAGACGTCCACTTTGATCAGGAAACAAATGTAAGTTTCATCCACCCAAGTTTCGTTCAAAGCCGACGAAGTTTGAAAAATCGGCATACATGAATCATGCCAAATTGACTTCTGAGACTTGAAATGACATTTTTCGGGATCATGTTGACCCCACCCACCAAGTTTCGTTCAAATCCGACGAAGTTTGAAAAATCGCATAAATCATGCAAATTGACCTCTGATTACCTTGACATGACATTTTTCGGACCAATTTTGACCCCCCACCCCCAAGTTTCGTTCCAGTTGACGAAGTTTGAAAAACCCTAAATTATACAAATTTTACCTCCGATGACCCTTGAAATGACTCCATGTTTTTTTCCGGGACGATTGTTTTACAATACCAACACCTACCCATCAAGATTCGTCTACATCGAAAAAACTTAATTCATAATTTCGCTTGAAACCTCCAAAATAAAGGGCAGCAGACATGCAGTTTGCCCACTTTCGAACTCATCTGAGATTTCATGGGGGGGACATGTGCCCCAAGGTTCGTGTAAATCGGATTTGTCATCCATATTCTTGGCGGTTCTTGGGTAGGAGACATTTTGACATCTATAATGACCGTCGAAAAGATAGTGTTAAAGCACATCGAACACCACTCCGTTTCAGAAATGTGTTGCTTTGGCATATGTTCCCTAGATAGGTGTTTGTGACTTGTAAGAGATTTGATTTCTGCTGTACACAAAGTTCCCTACTCTGGCGAGTGGCTCGGATGATGTTGACTCGAGCCATGGCTATGATTTTGGCCCCAAGCAAAATGCGGCAAAAAATGTTAAAACAAGCTGTAGCTGCCGCTTGACAAAGCTACACCTGCCCTTCCGAAAAACTATTTGGTATTGAATGCGACCATGAACCCCAAATTGAAACTGGGTATAAAAATAAGTTAGGAACACGTAAAATAAACACAAACCAACATTCATAGCCTTCCTCAAAAACGGAAAAAAAAAAGGGAAAAACGGGAAACTGCGGACACGACAGGAGGAATCGAACCCGGGCCCGGGAGCCCGCGAGATCCGAAAACGTTTAGCGTTAAACCACTACAACAGGCATTGCGGTTACGTGAAGTGATGAGGAATTGTGAAGATATGTTGAAACGTATCGATCGAATGTAGCGAGATGTATAGATGTGCGAAGGATGTGATTTTGTCTACTAAAATGTGAGTGTATTGTTATATTTTGGGAGAAATTGGAAAAGTGATTGTAGACAATTCTCAGACCGTAGCAGTTTCAAGCGCACATCAGTGAAAAAGGAATGGAAATCTGTTCGTGACGGGACTGTCGGTTTTGTTTGTGTACCCTATGCTTTTAAGTGCCGTGAGGACTGCCGGCAAGCAAGTAAAATTCTTTATTTTATAAAATAATAGCCCATTTGTATTTGAACACAGTCAGTGAAAGGGAGCAGAATATCAGGATTACGTCCCGTATCGTTCTACACAGTCAAAAACATCTAGGCGAAACACAATTCTACGAAGCAGTGTTCCGCATTGGCCTGGGCAATGGTGGGTGTGGAAGCGAACTCGTCTCTGCAATGTGCTTTCATTGAGTCAGCGAATCAGCTTCCTGGATTTCACCGGGAACTGTCAACGCTATTGGGGGTTATTTATGGGACCACCTCTAATTTTAATTGCGCGAAAACATCATAAATGATTAAGTCATTTCGATTCGTTGCAAATGGAACTGCTAATTCCTAAAATAAAATTACCTTTTATCGGTGTTTACTTCGCAAGAAGCACAGAGAGAGACAAAACTGTTTGCAAGCCGAGTTGTTCATATCAAGTCTTTCCTCTCCAAATGTAAACAATGAGTAAAATCTCGTTGAAGTTGTCGGAGCTGTCCGTCGCTCCATTGATGCGTAACCTGACTAGAATTAAAAATACTACCAACCCAATGCGCGTGCGCTATGGTATCGATGCTTATAGAGACTTGTGCACACGTCACCAGATGAAGTTCATATTATAACATAACATTCATTGACTAATTTTATTGAAGCGATGCGTCAAGGCTACAGAAATGGTAGGTAACAATCGCACCAAAAAGACTACAATAAAGCGATTCATCGCTCGTAAAAATGACTTGAATGATCAGTATTTCGCCCTTCTCGATCCTAATAATGACTCGATTTACTCAGTATGTGGGCCGAACGTAGACGTGAGTACGGTTCTAGGTCGTATTCCGCTCTACAGGGTCGGAAGAAGGGAGAATCTGCATAACGACAGAAGTAAGTCCTTATTGCACGTAAAAATGGTGGCGCTCTTCCAAAAATTAAAGCGCTCTCCCGGAATGAAAAGAGGAGGGTAAAGAGATTTGTTGTTTCAATGCTCAATTTTCATTGGAAACCCGGTATGGCCTCCTGGAGACCAGTTTCTCTCAAGCATTTCTCCATGCATGGGCGTCAACAGGTGGGTGGGGGAGGGGGAACTCCCCCACTTTTGAAAGTGTGGGGATATCAAATCGTTGTTTTCCCCCCCCCCCCTTTTCGGACCGTAATAAAAAAAATAGGCACGTGCCCGATTTTGTCATTACTCTAAACTGATTCAAGTTTGTCTAACCAAAACATAATCGTCGGAAATTGTTTGAGTCCACTTATTCCTGGTGCTGACCCCAGGTGAAGATCTGGACCAGACAAGGCCGAAGTCGAGGATTTACCATGTTCCATACCGAGTTCTCGAATGTTGAATCGATAGCCAAAAGTGCAAAAAAGTGTTTCGCGCCAATGGCGTTTTTGTCCAGGAGTCGAGGATAAATAAGACTTAGTGTTCGTTATGCTCCTATTCGATTCATAAAAATGACGTAATTACTCATTATTCCGCCCTCTCGATCCATAATAATGGACTCGAGACTCATTATGTGGCTGGAACGAGACACGTAACGAGTTCTAGGTCGTTATTCGGCTTACGCGTGTCGGAAGAAGTGAGAGCTGCATAACGACTAGAAGTTAAGTCCTTATTGCACGTACAATTGGTGGCGCTCTTCCAAAAATCAAGCGCTCTCCCGGGAATGAAAAGAGGAGGTAAAGAGATTTTTTTTTCATGCTCAATTTTCGTGGAAACCCGGTATGGCATCCTGGAGACCCAGTTCTCTCAAGATTTTCTCATGCATGGGCGTCAACAGGTGGGACGGGGGATATTCCCCCACTTTTGAAAGTGTGGGGATATCAAAGTTTTGTCCCCCCCCCCTTCGGACCGTAATAAAAAATGAATAGGCACGTGCGATTTGTATACTCGAAACTGATTCAATTTTTGTCTAACCAAACAATAATAGTCAGGAAATGGTCTTGAGTCCACTAATTCATGGTGCTGACCCCAGGTGGAATGATCTGGACCCGACAAGGCCGAAGTCGAAGATTACCCATGTTTCATACCGAGTTCTCGAATGTTGAATCGAATAGCAAAAGTGCATAAAAGGGTTCGCGCAATGGCCGTTTTTCGTCCAGGGTAGAGGATACATAATGACTTAGTTATCGTTATTCTGGCCTATCCGATTCATAAAACAATGACCTTAATACTCATATTCGCCGGCTTCTTCGATCCATAATAGTGACTCGATTACTCATTAGTGGCGGGAACGTAGACAGCATGATGAGTTCTTGGTGGTTATTCCGCTGAGATACGTGTCAGAACGCGTTAGACCGGCATTAATTTTTGGCGCATGCCCGCCTTATTATCCGTTGAAAAAATCAAATAATGATATATAGAAATTGTTGGTGCGCGTCCTGAATGTCTCACAGTTTTCTGGCCAAAGATTATCGAGAGTAGGGCGAATTGTTTTCGATCAAATAAAAATTGACCAGTAGAATATGTGTATATTATATATATATATACTATCGTGTTATTTACGATGGGCACGTACGGCTTGCTACATGATGAGCATGAACTGGAATGGTCTGCTTCTTTGCGCTCGGGTCTACGAAGGGTTCAATCTACATCTACACCTACATCAGAACTGAAGCTGTGCTTTAATTTTGGACAGCTATTCCAAGCGATTTCATGCAGTATATAAATTTATGAAGGTGGAATTACATAGAATCAGATATGGGACAGGGGCCGTCATCCGTTGAAGAGTGGGGGGGGGGACAATCGAGATGCAAATTACCATCTAACCGACGCCACATCGTTGGCGCGAAGCGTAGACAAAAATTTCAAAATTTTCATACTCTCCAGATCGACGGAAAAGGCACTTGCAGGTTCAACTAGGCACCTCATCTACATGTGTGATTTGAGTAAAAAGACAGACCAAAAAGTTGTTTTTAATTGGGCAACTAAGAGGTGATTTACTGAATATCTCACATGGTATTTTTCTTACCTTTCCTAACTCTGGCTTTGTTTGCGTGGGAGCCAGGGGTCTACCGACCGGGCCTGCTGGTGGGATCGAAGGGAATACCCATAGGCGTACGGGACCATCCAATGGGAGCAGACCCCCATTTGTACCGACTTTTTCAAGTCAGTCATGGAAACTACGGCGCCCGCGCGAACGGCCTTTTCCCTAACAAAGTTTCCACGAATTTTCGCCCGAATTATTCATCTCAGAGAAAGGGGGCGGGGGGGCAGTCTGCCCCAAGGTTCTGAAATTCTTTCTATGAACAAAAGGATGTGAAGCATACATCGATGATCGCATATTGGCCTTCAACGCTTTTTCTGACGAAAAAAACGCCATTGCGCGAAACACTTGAAAATTAATGCACTTTTGGCTATTCGATTTAAAATTCCGAGAACTCGGTATGGAACAGGGTAATCCTTCGACTTCGCCCTAGTCGGGTCCAGATCTCACCGGGGGTCAGCACCTAGAATTAGTGGACTCAAGAACCAATTTACAACGATTATTAGTTTGATAGACAAAAATTGAATCAGTTAGAGTAATACCAAAAAGCGGGCCACGTGCATTTATTTTTATTACGGTCCGAAGGGGGGTGGGGAAACGATATATCCCCACCACTTTCGAAAGTGGGGGGACATGTCCCCCCGTCCCCCACCTGTGGACGCCCATGCAGAGGGAATCTTGGGGGAATGGCTCTCCAGGAAGCCATACCGGGTTTCCAACGAAAATTGAGCATGAAAAAAAAAAAAAAAATCTCTTTACCCTCCTTTTTCATCCCGGAGAGCGCTTCATTTTTGGAAAGAGCGCACCATTTACGTGCCAATAAGGACTTGACTTCTAGTCATTATGCATCTCACTTCTTCCGAACGTGTAAGCTGAATAAATAACGGGACCTAGAACCTCATTATGCTGTCTTCGTTCCAGGCCACATACTGAGTAATCGAGTAATTATATGATCAGAAGGGCGGAATAATAAGTAATTAGGTCATTTTTATGAATCGGGATAGGCAGAATAACGAGAAACATAAGTCATTCATAGAATTGGAGAAGGAGGAATTAGGACCAGCTAAGTCATTATGGTGAACGGGGATAGGCGGGATAACGAGCAACTAAGTCATTATTTTGCCCTCGAAAGGAGACGACTTAATTGAGAAAAGAAGTTAGTACGGCATGAGAGGGCGCAATAATGACTAAGGACTCTTATACGGCACTGGAAAACTGACGGGTAACAGCATGACTTGCCTTGATTTGGCGCACATGGCGATCTTTTTCTCCACCTGATTTTTTAATGGCGATAAACGAGCAATTTTTCCTCTCATTTTTGTGGCTTGGGGCACATAGGTTGAATAATGACTTTCTAGGTCGTTATTCCGCGTATCAGAACGAGTAAAGGCCAGTCATAATTTTTGGCGCATTCGGCGTTCGCATAGGGAGAGCATTGTGGTGTCGGGGATGACCTAGCCCACGCAGAACGCCTGAGTAATCTCGTGCCTTGGCGCATGCCGGAGGACACATAAGAATCCGTCTCTAACTCTCGCACTTGGTGTTGATGCTCATCGATGAGCCATCAACAGCCCATGAGTAATTAATCGGACACGAACCTCCCCATTCATGTCTTACAAAGAAGACATACCAGCATCATTTGCTCTCCCTCTGGTTTACTCGATATATATTGCCCGTGAGTGGAAGAGAAAATGTCCGTGAAATTTTTCACTGATGGTGTATAGCTGTCTACACTCCACGACACGTTTTTGTCTCGCCTGAACAAAGTTCAGGAAGATACTTAACCCTACAAACACAAAAACGTTTTCAAAACATTTTTAACATGTTCCGCTGATTTTTTTCGAAAACGTTTTTGGTTGGAGTAACAAGAGGTTAGGAGAAATGTTTCCCGAACGTTTCACAAAACGTCGAATAAACGTAATGAAAACATTTCCAACAATTTCTGAAAGGGTTTTAAAGGTTTTCGGTGGGAAAAGATTTGCGTCAAAAAACTGATTTAGTTATGTTAGTGTTTTTTTTCGTAGTAGACATCTTATCATTTTGTTTCCCTAGTTTTGCTGTAACTCTTGAATTTGAAGTAAACTTTGAAATTTTTCTAGAATATTTTTCCCAAAACATTTTTGGAATGGTATGAAAACGTTTCCGTAACATTCCTTTTACTCAACAAAAAACGTTTTCAAAAACATATAGGAAAACATTTTCGAAAACGTTTCCGTGTTTGGCTGGGTAGCTATCACTTTGTCGTGTTTGGTGTGTGTGTTACGTGTGTGTGTGAGTGTTTATGTATGTGTGTCCCATTTCTTGTTAGCGGGTTTCGCTAACGGTAAGAGTTTATGAAACTGTCGTGCCAGACTGCAAGGCCGGTGTTTACGGATTTCGCAGAGGGCGACAAGGAATCACAATACAGTACTGGCCCAGTGTCGTCTGCCTCTCTCCTAGTGCTGACTGAATGTGGACAGCGTTAATTACGCAGTAGGGCCTACGGGGTGTGATCTCACTGTCTATTATGCATGACCAGCTGATTGGACCATGCAGCAGAGTATATGGCGATCGTACATAGGATTACGAGGGATTTACATGCCTGTACCATGAACCTGTGCTTCGGCGGCGGATCTGTGTATTCACCACCCGGACTGTAAAGAACAACAAAATCGCCATGAGCTAGAAAAAGCTGCGCCACTCGTCGCAAACTTCTGTTATGGATATCACCTATCATGTTAAATCTACTAGCTCCGTTGTTGGGGTGTTCAACTGTGAAAAATGTGGATCCGATAGGCTGCTCGAGCTGCGGTAGTGTTACTGGAATTTCCTTTTTTTTTTTTTGAGGTTCGGAATAGGCTATCTGCCTTGTTTCATGAGGGATTAGCGACGCTGGGGATCGGGTCTTCACCTTGTGGCCATCTTACGGGGCGGAATCGAGAGAAGGAGCCCGCGGAAGGATTACCGGTAAGCCTGCTCGGTTTTCCCAGTAAGCCTACACTTACTGCCCTCTCGACGTTGTGCTTGTGTTTCCGTAGCATCCCTATTTTAAGCGTGCGGTTGCTTATCACATTGGGTGATTAGAAAACACTCTTAAGAAAAGAAAACCGAGTTTGATGAAATTCCGATGTTAGTATCGGAGTTAAGATTTCGGGTACAAAAGTCACTAATAAGTATGGTAATTATCCTTTTATGTAATTCATTGTTTTTGCTCGTTAGAATATCAACGGATGAACCGTAGGTGTTTTGGTGATTTGGTTCGGCACAAAGGTGCAGGATATAAGGTAGATGAACTGATTAACTCCAGCGTGAAATATGCTATTTAAGTCGCTAATTGCATAATTTATGCGAATTCGAAATTCGTCGGAATTTCACGAACCTGATGAATAAGTCTCCCACTCTTCCGCCCTCCAGTCCCGAAATTTTCAAACCAAGATTCAGGGTCAATGGAGGTCATTTAATGTGTCTATTTGTATAATTTATGGGGAAATCTTGAAGTTGGTTGATTTTTCATGGACCTGTGGGTATGGTTTACCTTTAGCTCAGTATTTTTTTCCCATGGATTCAGGGTCACTGGAGGTCCATTCAAACGGTGTCTACCCTAGCAACACCAACCGGTTTAAAAACATTTTTTAAAATGTTTTCGCTGATTGTTTCGAAACTTTTTTTTGTTGGACAGAGGTTAGGTGAATGTTTCCAGAACGTTCACAACCCGTTTTTTTGAAGAAACGCTTTGAAAACATTCCGCCCACTTTCAAAAAAAGTGTTCTAAAAGGGTTTTGGTGGCAAAGATTTGGCCAAACGATGTTATGTTAGTGTTGTCGAAGTATTAAGATATTATCATTCCGTTTCCTAGGTTTGCTGTAACGCCTAAATTGAAGTGAAATGGAAATGTTTCTAGAATCTTTTTCAAAAAACATTTTTGAAGGGTATGGAAACGTTCCGTACATTCCCTGTTATCCACATAAAACTTTTTCAACAAACAAAGAAAACATGTTTTCGAAAACGTTTCGTGGTTTGCTGTAATTGGCATAATAAAAATAAAAATATGCCTACTTCCAAGGTTCGCCGGATTTTTCAAGAAACTTGGTGGTATGGCTTACCGTTTTATGATATACATAGTCTGAGGTACATTCTTGTAACAATAAAAATTTTGTCATAGTTTTTATACCACCAATCAAAAGGTTTGTTTAGCATATACGGGGTAACACACCCCCTAAACCCCCCCCCCCGATCCCCCCGGCGTTTATGCTCAGTATTTTTTCACCATGGATCAGGGTCACTGCAGGTGTTCAACGGTCTACAACAAACACAAAAAAAAAACGTTTTAAAAACAAAACTTTTATACACACAATGTTTCGCGTATTGTTTTCGGAAACTTTTTTTTGTTGAGTACAAGAAGGTCAGGGAGATGTTTCCAAACGGTTTTCACAAAACGTCTTGAAAACGCTTTGAAAACATTCCCAACAATTCCAAAAAAGTGTTCTAAAAGGGTGTGGTGGCAAAAGATTTGGGCCAAACGATTTATGGTTTAGTGTTGTCGAAGTAGATATATAATCATTTCTTTCCCTAGGTTTGGCTGGAACTCCGAATTTGAAGTGAAATTGCAATGCTTCTATATAATTTCCAAAACATTTTTGGAATGGTATGGAAACGTTTCCGTAACATTCCTGTACTCAAACATAAAAACGTTTCAAAAAACATACGACAACAGGTTTCGAAAACGATTTCGGGTTGCTGGGTAATTGGCATAATTTATGGCATAATTCCAATTCGCCCGGATTTTCAAGAAAATGGTGGGTATGGCTTACCGTTTTAACATAGTCTGATGGTAGTCCGTGTGTTATATTTCCAAGTATACCAAAAATCAAAGTGGTTAGATTGAAGGGTCATCCACATTCCACTCCCCCACCCCTATCCCCCCATGTTAGCTCAGTATTTTTTTCCACATGGATTCAGGGTACTGGAGGTCGTTCAACGTGTCTACCCGACAAAAACAAAAAAGTTTTATTTAAAAAAAATTTTTAAAAGGTTTCGATGATGTTTCGAGAACGTTTTTTGTTGAGTAACAGAGTCAGGAGAATGTTTCCATAACTTTTCACAAAACGTTTTGAAGAAACGCTTTGAAAACATTCCCAACAATTCCAAAAAAGTGTTCTAAAAGGGTTTGGTTGGCAAAGATTGTGCCAAAACGGATTTATTCTTGGTTTGTCGAAGTTATTTTATATATCAATTTCGTTTCCTAGGTTTGTGCTTGTAATCCTAAATTTGAAGTGAAATTGAAAATGTTTTTCTATAATATTTTTTTTCCAAACTTTGTGGAATGGTATGGAACGTTTCCGTAACATTCCTGTTACTCAACATTAAACGTTTTCAAAAAACAAAAAACATGATTGCAACGTTTCGTGTTTGCTGGGTAGTTGGCATAATTTATGCATAAAATTTTCCAATTCGCCGGCCTTTTCCAAGAAATTGGTGGGTAGGATTACCGTTTATAACACAGTCCGGAGGTCATTCAGTGTGTCTTTTGCATATTTTATACGCAAATATCAAATTTGTTAGCTTGACGGGGTATCCACGCCTCCACTCCCCCCATCCCCGCCCCCCCCCCCATTTTCACGTGACTCGAGTCACTCACTGCAGTTTTCCTGTGTATAATTTGGATTCATTCATGCAGTTTAAGTTTGTTTTGGATTCCCATGAAAAGTTTCATGTGTGGTCCACCATTGGTCCTGAAGTATTTAAAATGAGAAAATTTCAATGTCAGTTTAGTATGGTGCTATTCAGGCTTTTTAGTCACATTTCCTAAAACTTATACTCCTTGGTAGACATGTCAATGAATCAACCTTTCGACTTTGAATTGTCACTGATTAGCAACTGTTTTCTGTTTAATATACCAATACTAAAATCCTGGAAGCAGCACATGGAATGATCATAATATTGTTGCATAGTTACGATGGAAGGAATCCTGATCGCAGCCAGGCGAGACCCTGGGTGCGATCGCCTTGTTTATTTATATTCAAACCGATGTACAGCTTCCAATGTCTTATACGCCAGGGTACAGAGCACTAGGAGCCATGGAACGCGACTGCAATATTCGTGTTTATGTGCGCGCGCTGTGTGTGTGTGCGTGACGTGAACACGATATCTACAGAACGCAGATAGTCACGTGAAGCTGAAAAAGTCTTATACAAACTGGAGAGGAAGAACCCTAGCTTGTTCATGGTACCAGTTTCATAATTCAGGAGAATCACGCATAACACTTATGGGCACGAAATCGGGAGTTTGCGAGCTTCGATGTTGGCATTAGACGCAGAGATGAAGATGACAGCCCTATCCATTGGCGTACCTCACGGGTGGGGGGTGGTTGTGTGAGTCAGAACCCCCCTCAACATGACCCCGATTGTCAAATACCTTTTTTAACACAAACAAAACGTTTTTTTTTGCAGCTCAGAAGTTTTGCAGCTGTTAGTTAACAAATATTGCAGCAGCCTGTTGTCTAGGGGCTCATGGATTGTACATATTTGCCAATTGGTAGTGGTGAGGCCATTTATGAGAGCTCACTCCCTTGAGACCGACCTCACCCCTCCCCCTCCCATACAAATCTCTTGCGGTACGCGCCTTGGCCTATCTGTTTGTCGGTAATCAGGTCATTGAGAGGCCGAAAACGGAAATGTTTATGAGCACAATATCGGAGATTGCGATACGCCTACGAGTGAGCATATATGGTTGCATATATAAAGAGGGAGAACTCCCTTATTTTTTTAGCCAGTTCAAGGTTAGTCAAGAGAATATAGAAAAACCAGTTATGATATCTGTACTGTCTGGACAACACAAATTATTGATGGTCATATCAGGCATGTAGGTTGCAATATAAAGGACGGACCCAAAGATGAGAAACATCTGAAACTACCAAAGATGAGAAGCATTTCGATGATCCCAAATCTCAAATTTGGAGTTCCACGTTCACACTACTTTTGTTTTTGTGTTATCTAAATTAATAGTTGGAGGAGTTCACACGGATAATGCTGATTTTCTTTTGGAGTCAGGAATGCTTACATCCACAGACGAACCCAATTGTTTGTGGCATGCAGTTCAGATCAATAAAAAGTAAATTAGAAAAACACTCGTTAACCGCGATAGCCTTATCTGGAGAATGAAAAATAATAATAAACGTCGAATCAGATGTGTTGTTCGCAAAAAACGGGGGAAACCCATGTAACTTTTGTCGGTCCAAACATTAAGGCGGTCCAATTAGGAGGTCACAAAGTTTAATATTGTCCCAAATATGGCAAGAAGTCACTATACATTCGTTGTTCTCTACAAGGGATTGTTTTGTAATGCACATCCGAAAATTGTTCATTTACATCTACCATCGAATTTTCAGACGATGTTCTCATTGGTACTGAAGCACCGATGGAAGCGACGAGTTATGCAGCAGCTCGAAGCATATCGTGGCTAAAATATAATCAGAAGTTCAATGCCCGGCAGGAGTCATACGATTGGAAATAATTATTTTCCTGATGAAATAACGTAACACAAGCAGTACGCCCACGAAGCCAGAGGCAACCGCCCTATGTGTTCCTCAGGACGATGAAGGTCCATTTCTTCTACTACGCACGTCGCTGGCTCTAAACGATTTATTCTGATTCCAAGATAATGTAGGGCCTATACCTCCCATGGCATGCTACATTTAGGCATTGTTAGCACTGCGTGGCTTGAGAGACGTTGCTCTTAGAAACTCTTGAATAACTGTGTGTTTGCAGTTCGTTCCCGGATCGTATATGTCTATAGGGGAGACTTTTATTTGGTTTTATTCTCTTCTTTTCAATCGCTTCATCCCAGCCAGTAATTGCACCACCGATGTTTTCTCCAAAATGTTTATGCGAATAATCCTGAACATCGACACACATAGTGCGTTTCTTTTTTCGTGTACGATCAGTTACTCCTATGATCCGATCAGACTATACTCTTTGCAGCATGCAGTTATCTTCTTTGCTCATTAAGCTCGTCAAATCCCTCCTGAACGAACCGAAGTCGGACAGAGAGAAAAATGAATTTCAAGCAGAGATACACAGCCTTGCTCCAAGTGCTCCAATGTAGGTTAACTTGCAAGACTTGTAAGGAATCTATACACCACATCGCCTAACTCCTCCAGCTCTTTCTTGTCTTGTCCTTCGATGCACTAACAATGGATTCAGCGTGTTCATTAGCTTCATTGTTGTATCAAACGCCGTATTTTCTGAAAAATCTCCGTGCAACGTCCACAGAAGGTCGTTTTGTGAGCTGGGAATGACATCGACATTTCCCAAATGGTTTGCCTCAAAATCCTATAGGCTAAAATTTGGTCTATATGTTACACGCCCAGTGCAGCTGACAGGATGTCTAATTTAACCTGCTTAGCGTTAAAAGCTATATGTTTACACGATATTATTTTCTGGCAGTTTTTGAATAGCCAGCACCTGTATGGCTGTAACAGGTAATGGTTCAGCAAAAAACAAGAGCAACAAAGGTGCTGCAGCTCAAACGTATGGAAGTACCAAATATTCAATTACGAAGAAATGGTCTAAGATTTCCCAGCAGTCGATGAATGTGTCTATGCAAGTTGGTTAACAAATCCACCGAAGAATGACCAATTGATGGCCTATTGCACTCCTTTACCTTCTACATGGTCAGCCCCAGCAGCCAACTCGGCTAACATCCATCAAAGAATGACCAAATATGGGCTAAAACTAGACGTGTAGGCGGGTGAACCGCCCACGTGTATATCCCCGCTTTTGAGCAATTATTGGGAAGAAGTATCTAACACCCCATAAAGACCCCCATTTTGGTCAGAAACCAAAATAAACTTCATCCACCAAGTTTGGTTGTAATCCATGGAAGTTAATAGGCCACATGAATTATGCAAATTTGACCCACGATGGTTTTGAAATGACTTCTAACTTGTGGGGAACAAATGTAGCCCCCATCCACCGAGTTTCGTTCAAATCTGACAAAGTTAGGAAAATCCATAAATTTTTGCAAATTGACCTCCGATGACCTTGAAATGACCTCCACATTTTTCGGGATAAATCATAGTCCCCTACCCACCAAGTTTGGTTCAAATCTGACAAAGTTTGGAAAATCATATTAATTTCGCAAATTTGACCTTCGATGACCTTGAAATGACCCCAACATTTTTCGAGATCAACTATAGTCCTACCCACCAAGTTTCGTTCAACATCCAGTCTAAGTTGAAAATTTCGCGTCAATTTTGCAAATTAGCGAGGCTCCCAGCATGCAGTGATGCCCACTTTCGAACTCATCCGAGATTTCACTAGGCGGACATGTGTACCAAGTTTCAGAATAATCGGATAAGCGTTGAAGAGTTATTGCGCATAACGCCTTAAAGTTTCCGGCGGCGGCGGCGGAGCCCGGACGGTGGCGGCGGCTACACACCCAACAACCATAATATACCCGGATACTTCAGTGTCACGGGGATACAATGACAATATCACACACAACTTAACTGAGGAGCCAGTTCCGCGAATAACGTAAATACATCTTGAATAATATACTCCAAATGTCACCAAAATCAGACAACTAGGGAATATGTAATAGGTATATAACGGACGGTAGACTATGTGAGACCTACAAGTTACAGAAAGCAGTATACGTCTTACCAATAGAAGATACAATGTGATCACTGTCTGGGAAATCGACAGCAGTAAATTTCGCAAGGGTCGCAAGGAGCCAACGCGTTCATGAGGGCGCGTCACCGCAAACAGCAATCGTGAGCGTCTTCATATTCCACATTCCCCATAAACATATATGCCATGCTTCACTGCTTCCAGTTCCCCCAAGCAGAGAATTCTCGGTTTACTAACTGCGTACACAACTCCATTGTCCTGAATGTCAACGTAGCCTGCACGGTAGTACAGTACGCAGTAGTTCAACGGCATATAACTACCACCGACTCACATAGAAGGCAATTGCGATCTCAGCATATCAAGCGAAATAACACGGCGGGAGATGAACGGTAGACCCACATGAGTATGTGAGTACCGTAGCCCTTTTCCTGTTTTTCATCGGCTGAGCGCTGGGACGCCAGAGTCTATGCACGTGGAACCTAAGGGTTATCATCCTCTTGGAGTGTGAAGACAACAAAATAATAAACGATACAAACAAATGAGAACTTTCTAAAAAATAATGGAACCGCTCATTTGATGACTCATGCAATACATCGCTGTAGCCTACAGTCATGTATATATTCATGCTTCGCATTATCACAATGTTGCAGGAGTGAGGAGGTAGATTATCTGTCAGTGGAAATGTTCCATTAGGAATATCCTGGAGGCATGATCTTGATCTATCATCTAGGTTGTTTGGATCAAATTGAAACGGAATCGAATAATTAAATTTCGGTTCGACTGTATTGCAATCCTACACTGGTGACAGACTGATTGTATAGCATGGGATAGCCTAAGCTGGTGTCATTAAACTAAAAACCCAGGGCCCATGTTATACCATCAATTTGAATGGAAACCATAGACATCAGACTGGTGGGGGGGGGGGGGTTGTGCACACATGGAATATTCCATCACAGGGTAAGGTTATTCCCCCCACCTTCTCTTGAGAAGATGCTCCCTTGACTGCAGACTGCAAATCCGGCAGCTAATTTTCAATCATCCCTACCTCCCGAGAACCAGCATTGGTTTCAAGATCCTACTAGCAGAAACCGAGAATGCGGTGAATTGAGGTAGTCGAAGAGGAATCCATCCACTGTCTCGGCCCAACAGTGTGCTTTCAAGCCTCACTAGCATATAGCAATACTGGATGCACAATAGAGCCAAAAACACGGAGCTTGATTCTTTCGCTCGGATACTGCGACTGGCCGCCACACACAACTATCAAGTGACTTCGTATACCAGTCTGAAACGTCCAAGGGCGGCGATTTGTTGGCGATTGGGGAGACGGAAAAAACCGAATACTATCTAAGCGGAGCGCCACCACTGGTTGGCGCGGAGCGTAGACGAAAATTTTCCGTTTGACAGACCCCCTAGATTGCCGGAAACGGCACTTCCCGTGCTTTATGAGACAGTAAGCAGCATTCCTAACATTGATAAAAACAAAAAATATTTTGGGAAAGGTTCTTCCAAAACGTATCATACGCCTCAGGGATCAATTTCAAGGTTTTACGTTGGGTGCTGTGATTTTCCATATAAGATGCAATTGAGGTTACGGTCATTAAAAGAGGAGCAATGGAAATAGGTAATGGCAACAACCACTTCGTACGCGCGAATCGCGAGATTCAGCAGGATCCAATTTGACAACGACATTGCACTGACTCCTCTCTGACCTATCAATTAATAGGCCTTTCAGTTTTTTTACTCACAGATTACGGCTCCCATTTTGATTTTTTTCGGACTACAGGCGCATGGGAAGGACACTTACCAAGTGGGGCCAGACAGTGGGCCAAATGAGTATAAAACAGAAGTAAAACCGCAACTGCGCGCAAAGCGCTCGCGAAAATGCTACACTTTACCGCGAAACGTCAGGACAAATTTTGATTTGAAAACTCCACCTGAATTTTGAATCCAGTCTTCCCCTGGCCGAATCTTCGCGATGGCTATTTTAAAGGATATCCATAAAGGATATCCACCCGCACCGTGTGCCTTTCCCCTTAGTATGTGCATCGTGCAGGTATGAACTTTCAACAAGTGGTCGCACTCGCACACAAATTGATTGCTGATTACTATTTTACATTTGCAAATAGACCATATATGCCACAAAATTCACAGGTCCCGCCAGGTGGTAGACTTATCCCTGTCGCCTCAACCTCCTTCCCTTCAAAAACAACGGGGCTTACACTTTTGAGCATTCCATCGAAAATTCAGGTAATATTTGTACTTAGCCGATCTTCACTTGAATTTTGAATCATGTCTTTTTGACAACGCAATTTGGGGCGTTTTCTGCGCATTTCCGATGCCGCACCATGTGCCTCATACTGTCATAGTGATAGTAGGTGTGCTGTTCACTCAGCCACTCAACTTTCAACAAGTCGTCGCCCCCATAAAATGAAATAAAGTCACATATCCCGCCAGGTGGTGGACCTACCCCCCCCCCCCCCTCTTCCACCCCGCTTCCCCTCAAGATAGCGATTGTATGTTAGTTTGTTTGGTTTATTTAACTAACTGGTCAACGACAACCTGCAATGAAGGAGCAACACACCAAGCTGTATAATGCTAGTCTCATGCAAATGTTAGGGATTAGAGGAGAACCCTCCTTTCGTTGATAATTGAGACAACCCAGAAAAATTTTCAGACATATTTTTTGTTCAGGACATCATATGTCCGAACACTACTGGTACATAAAACACTCGCGCGCGTAGCGCGCGAAAATTCGAATATGGAGCAGCATAATTCACTCAACTTGCTCATTTAGGTAATTATGCATTTGTATTTATACATTAAGCACGGTTGCTACTGGATATGTCAGATACAGTGGCAATAAAACTATCAGTCGGGCTCAATATTAGGGGGACGCATTCCGTCCCCCCCAACCGAAATATTGAGGGGGACGCCATCCCCCCCCCCCCCCCCCCCCCCCCCCCCATGATCGCCGCCCATGGAAGAGTTACGACCTCGCTCCTAATGACAATTCGCGGTAAAACTATGACTTGATGACTTCAACGTTCTCGCTCAACACGTGGACAGACCCACACACACTGTCCAAGATTTCACCAACAGATTAGATTGCAGTCTTGGTCCATGACCCCTGGATGCCCAAAGGATTTGTCTCTCGACTAAGTATTCCAAGGACATCAACCAGAAAATCCATGAATTTTTTGAAATAAGCGCATCATCGCGAAGTCAGAAGACTCCACCGGACCCTCTCCAAATCCAGTCTCTACACGTGTTGGAGCTGGTGTACTACCCTGTCACACATCGTGAGGGGAAGAACTCAATAAAACCCCCCAACACTCTTAAAAGCACTCTCATTTCCAGAATACCTGAATAGAGAGGATATCAGGTGAATAAGACAGTTGCACGCTACAGCAGCTCAAGAATCTCCAGAGAGCCTTCCTACACATTCTGAAATCGTTATAGGCCACAAGAAAACCTCTACCGAATTCTCGTATCTGCTCATACAGGAAACGGAGAACCAAGATGCAATTCACTGTGGGTTTCTTGGGAGTGAAACCCAACTGCTTGGGACACTGATGTATATGCAGCTGACAACGGATTTCGTGTGGGATGATCCTAGCAAAATACTCTGCCAGATATTGAGGTGATGTAACTCATCTATTGCAGTCGCGAGTATTGTATCACCATTCCCTTTCCAGATTGATTAGAACAGGTAGTATTCTTTTCCAGTTAGTTGAGGTAACACCAGTGCTCAAAAGAGAGCAGTAGAGACCGTGCAACAATTTGATGGCAACCTGACCACCAGCTCAGAGCATCTCTGGGTGTACGCCACGGATCCAAGGAGCTTTCCCGCCCTCCAATTGCTCATATGCCTTACGAGTTTCTCCAACAGTAGGCACATCATAGTCTACAAGCAGTTCGGCGACAGTGAGTTGCAACACCATCCCTCTAAATTTCCGAGCTTGGGGCTCAGCCACGTGCAAATCCTCAAACACCTAGCAATAAATTTGCTGTGAGTAAATAGGCTACATGTAAGTGTGTCTATTGCTAACTTGTATATGAGTGTAACTGGTTCTGAAAGAGGGCCCCCACATGCCTACACCACTGGAATATAAACCAGAAGCCAAATGGCTTAGCGATTCCTGACTCTTTCTGACACCTATAGCTAGACCCAAGGACAAATGGGAGATTGCACCAGCTCATATGGGGCAACATAACATCTGACAAATTTCCCATTTATCCAACCAACCAATAGGGTTCCTATACTCTCGATAAGAAAGCTACACATGAATTTCAGGATTTTCAGACTTTGACCTATGGTGAACTCAGATGACCTCTGACCTAACCCAAAACAATAGAATTCATGTACTCATTGTGTGGGACACACATACAAGCATGGCTACATTCATCCAAGTGGAATTGAGTTATCAGGGTTTACAAGCCAAAATTGGCAAAATATTGACTATTCACAAATTTTCCATAAGACCGACCAACCATTCTGGACTTATCATGTTTACAAGGTTTTCACACTTTGACCTCTGGTGACCTGAGACAACCCGATTTACACCGGAAACAATAGGGTTCCTGTCACTCCTCATAATGAAGCTTCATACCGAATTTCAACCTGAACGGACCAGACATTTTGGAGTTCACACGATTTTTCAGACTTTCAATCTCTGATCTCAGACAACCTCTGACCTGACGCCAGAACAATAGGGATCGTGTACTCTTATGGGTAACCCATATACCAAGTATGAACTCGATCATCCAAGTGGGGTTGAGTTATCGTGTTAACGAGCTGAAATCGACCGAAGTATCAATTTTTCACAATTCCCAATTCTTTCCCGAATCGTCCACGAATTTACAAACAAAAACAAGGGTTAACGTAACGTCTATTAAGGAAGGTGCATACTAAGTTTCAACCTGATGGGAACAGGCATTCTGCACTTAACGTTAAAAAAATAGACTCTGACCTCTTTTGACCTTGACCTTGACCTGACCTTAAAAAAATAAGGATCATGTACTCATTATGGGGAACATTATGGGGAACCCATATACCAAGTATGAACTTGATCCATCCCAGTGGGGTCGAGTAATCGTGTTAGACAGCTAAATTGCCCAATTATCAATTCTTCACAATTTTTGATTTTTTTCCTATATCTGCACCCGATCTACACCAAAAACAGAGGGTTCCTGTACTCCTCATAATGAAGCTTCATACCGAATTTCAACCTGATTGGAACAGCCATTCTGCACTTAACGTTAAAAAAATAGACTCTGACCTCTTTTGACCTTGACCTTGACCTGACCTTAAAAAAATAAGGATCATGTACTCATTATGGGGAACATTATGGGGAACCCATATACCAAGTATGAACTCGATCATCCAAGTGGGGTTGAGTTATCGTGTTAACGAGCTGAAACGGGCAAATTATCAATTTTTCACAATTTCCCAATTTTTCCCGAATCTGATTCCCGAATTACAACAAAACAACAGGGATCCTTTACTTCTCATAAGAAAGCGGCATACCGAATTTCAAACTGACCGGACCAGGCATTCTGGACTCATAGTGTTAACAAGATTTTCAACGTTGACCTCTCTTGACTTCCAGATGACCTTCGACCTGATTCCAAAATTTTAGAGATCATTTACTCATTATGGGGAACCTTTATACAAAGTATGAACTTGATCCATCCGAGCGGGTTGAGTTATCGTGTTAACAAAGGCTAAGCGTCACACACACACACACACACACACACACACACACACACACACACTGTCATGACCGCATATATTCCTCTGACTTCGTCAAGGAATAAAAAACTAACTATGAGTATGAGATTCAGTTCTCATGAAACAATGCAAATTTTGATTTGATTTGTCCATCATTAGGGTAATTTTGAACTAATGCTCTGGCAAATTAAGGGAACTGCTTCCTACCTACTACTTTATTAGTGTAGTTTGATGCTACACTGAAGACTCGAACAGATAATTGCCATGTGCGGCGATGCGAGTCTCCGATAACGTTTGTTATTGACTGTATGTACTTCTAAATCAGTGTTGTTCTGATTTCTCTTTATGTCAGTTATATAAATTTGAAACTTCTCCGAACCAAATACGAGTTGTATGTAACTGGACCGATAAAATACTGTACGTTGATATCCTTTTTCGCCTTCTGGCAATTTTTTGTAGTAGCCTTTGAGCAACATCTGTTCATTTTGTGATGTGTAGTTGAAATTGTGGTTCTGTCCACCATACTGCCATAAAAATTGTTCATCGCCTTCTATACATATACGTGTATTGATTCAAGTTATATGAGATGTTGAAAAATTGTACATGGTCTTTGCTTTCATATTGTGAAAAGATCAACATGTAAAATGATATGCAATACTTGTTACAAGTAACTGCGACCAAGGTACAACTGAGCAGTGCAGGATAAATTTCGATACCATATTACTCGAAAATAAATTCATGAAGATAGGCCAAAGTCCTGACAGATCTAGAGATGGGTGCTTTCTCACTTCAATTTCAGACAATGGAAGTGTCTTGTATGATATGCAAACAAAGCTCAGATCTGTAGTAATTGGGGTTAAGAGACGTAGTATATTTGTGAGTGCAGATCCGATTGTTGCAGCAATATGACTTGCCGCCGTACGAAACTGGGACTGGCACTCAGTGTGCGATGAGGATGCAGTTGGCCCGTTATGCTAGAACACAATTCCCGTTCAGTCAGCCAGATGACCATGACGAAAAGAATGAATCATTACCCCGAGGGCGAGGAGAACTGATTTGTCATTACAACGTATATCTGAACCCCTTAACTAAAATAGGCACACATTTCAGGTACTTGGCTATTTGATTGAATTTTGGGCGCCATCTTGGCTTATGCTCTATAGACAAGACATTTTCCCACTCAGATAGTAATTAATTATAATAATATAATCGCTCATACCTCAAAACATATATTTAGACAACTGTTTTACTTCCAATGCTAAACTGTCAAGAAAAAAAGATGACATCATTGAAAAAACGGCCATTTTTAATCATTTTTGGGGCGCCATCTTGGTTTTTGTCATATAGAAGCATCGGATTACAAGATATTTGTTCAATTGAATTCCTCGGGCCTCAAAAACATATCAATAGACACCTTTTCATTACTTTTCATTACTTTTTTTTTCACAATTTGGAGACGACGTTGTGCCAAACAGTGAAATGGCGGCCATTTTGGACACCATCTTGGATTTCAAGGTTTCAACATCTGGGATTTCCGGGAGTTTAGTAGTAATTTCACATTTTTCTGGACCTATGTTGAAAAAATCAGCTTGTAACCAGACATGTCCATCTTTTATCTAATGCTCTTGGCCTAGGTACCCACTGGGACTCCAAACTTTACTTCACTCTGTGTTGAAGTTTCGCCGTTCAACAAGAGGTTTCTGAATAGATTGGAATATTTATTATTTTCTGTCCCCATGTAATTACAGCTGTGCATGTAGCTACTTCCAAGACCAACAGCTTATTGTTGGAGGTCTTGTAGAGTCACCCAATATACTGTCACTTGAGGCAATCATTCCATTAAGCCAGCAAGGTCATTACCGGTAGGTGGCAATTGGTCACTGTAGCCGTTGTTGTTGCGAGGTGAGTTTTTTTATGTTTTCCGTAGGTGATTCCATGAATTCACTATAGCCACGATGTGATCAAGACTTAATTACCACATACTAGTGTAAACCATGACTCCTTGCAGTAGGTAATATTACCCGGCTGAACTTGCTATTAATACAACCGGACCATTTTGTTCTGATCAATTTGCACACAATGCATAACATTCTAATAGCACTCTGGCAGTCTTGGGCAACACTTTGTGCAGTCAGTGGACATTTCTCGTGGCTGTACCTGCCGCGAGGTTTTGGTCTCTACTTTCATGGTTGCGCTGGTGATGCTGACTTTCTGAGTTTACCGGTACCAAGGTCTGTTACGTGAACGTTTGCGATAAGTCTCGCCGATCGGTGTTGCAGGCGCAGCACGGTGAACTAGTGAAGTCCAGGTTTCAAGGAAGTGGTCAGATCTTGAAGTTCATGCACTGATCGTCTTTCGGAGCGAGACGTGAAATAGGAGTCCCGGGCGCAGCTGGTTTCACCCCTGCCTGCCTCGACTAAATCTGAGCACTAGTCGAGAAGAGATGGCGAGTTATCGCCAGTGCCCATCCACGATCGATACGGCCGGCATCTTGATGGCCTTTCTTTCCTGAACTTGTAGAATTCAAATTGAGTCAAATCGAATTATGACGTCGTATATGTTTAGAGTGCGCTCATGTGGAGAGGTTGGCTTGCGCCTGCTCAACAAGCAAAGCAACGATTCCGTTCAGCACGGTGACGCCCAATACTCCTATTCCTATAACTTATTCCATCATTGCTAAGTTTTAGAATGATAAAAAAAAAATATGACCGGATTACGAAAGAGCATTTCCTACCTTCCATTTCTTTCCGTTTCGTCTCACCTGAACTTTGTTCGAGGAGAGACATAGTGATCAGTGCGGTGTGTCTTTCTGTCTGTTCGTATGTGCGGTTCGATATCTTCTTAAAACCGTGGAGCCGTCATGCTGATTTTGTATGGAAGTGCACTGTGAAGAGTTGTCGATGTTCATTCCCTTTTCGTCCAAGGGACCATGATAATTTGCATAATTTGCATATTCGATAAAGAAAAATTGGCACCGGCAAGCTTGTCTACAGAATCTGCTTGTCGGTTGATACATTGGTGCTACAGTTTCAACTATATAACAACTTACGTGTAGACACTTTTAGATTCTGGCATTACATGTGCTAATTTGTAGTCTAGTTTTGCATATTTATGGTCATTTTTCAAAAGTTTGTTGGATTTTTTATTATTATGTTATTATTATCATTGGAACAAATTATAAAGCGCAGAGAGAAAGGAAAAAAATCAACTCTCGCTGAACAAACACCTACAGATATTCCTACACACTGGATTTAAATCTGGAGAGAGCCTCAATTCCGCGAGTTTCTAGCGGAGAGAAGTCCAAACGAAGGGCCCCCCTTAATTCGAAACGCCTTTTGCCCATCCCCTTACACACCTATGGAGGTGAGACAAAGAACTGCCATCATAACATTGTCTGTCCAATATTTCGAAAAGAGTGTGCCCATTGTATCATGGAAACTGCATGTCATGTCATCAGAGGTCATTCAGGTTGAGATGAATACTACAAAATATACAGGTATATTACCCTTCTTAACGATGTTCTAACTCTGTCATTGACATTCAGTGGGAAGATCGAATGCTGTACATGTGAGTGCATGGTCTCTCGATGCTAACAAAACTATCACAAAATCAAGGATTAACTCTCCATAGGATCATTCAATTTACACTTGTTTCACAAAACCTGCCTTGCTCACATTTCTTACATTCTGAGCATATATTCGAATAAATCTGTAACCCTGCTGACCAGAAGGAAGGGTGTTTCCACATTTCTGGTTTTATTCACCAATGAATAAGGTATCGTGCTGGATTTCAATTTATTACCCAGCAGGGGCTTATATGCAAATTTTCCAGGGGGGTAGATCATCTTGAGCACGACGACAAGATTTTCTTGAGACCGATTCTTATTATCGTATTTTACCAAAGGGCTGGGTGCGGCTGGGTCCCCGACTGGGTGGCCATCGTTTTTCGTTCGTGATCTGTCGATAACTTATCTGGGAGGGGTCCTAAGGAGGAGTGGGTGCCCCCTCCCCCTTTGGGATTTTGGTGCAAACCTGAAACCCCTCAAAGCAAATGTTTGCTATCCTAGTACGATATTCTAGCATGAATTAACCTATTACAAAATATTGTATTTTTTCTGCCACATCTTTTTCCTTCCCGACTACGAAACTGTGTGTTAAGATAATGTGTGGTCAAACGGTCTGTACCTAGGCTACTCAGGGCTACATAATCACCTGACACTGTGCACTCAAATTCGGTTATCATATTAAGATTACTAGATTTCTGCACGCTGGGTTGGAGTTATGACCACGGAATTTTTTCGAAGTGCATGAACCTAAATTCACATAGGCCTAATGATGACTGGTACATGGAAGATTGAGGAGAATTGGCATTCACATCATGGTCTTGCATAGCCCAGAGCTGATACCGATATTAACTAATTGTCCGATTGGCCTGAAACTTGGCACACATGTCCATAATAGTTAAATCAATTCCCAGCACACCTCGGACGTGCGCACCGCACCTCCCCCCCCCCCCTTTTCTCCCCGACGTTACTCCGCTTGTTACCGCGGGGGGGGGGGGGGGATGCCCCCGCTGCGCCCGCCCCTGTATTGTACGTCGATTTTTTTTCGAGTGTAGTTACAGGTGGGGTACGAATACATCGTAATTTTGATTCAATGTGAGGTGGCAACGAGTTTCCCTTTTTTAAGATTGACTTTACTACCAGGAATCCAGCATGCAACATCGCAAACAAACACTTACAATTTATGTTGTGACCAATCTAACGATTTAAACATGAAGTTGGACATGCAAATTGGGGAACACAAACCAATGCAGGCAAATTACGTATATATCACCATAAAAGTGGGAAAAAGCTGCCTATTCACACCGACCTCCATATCGGTGACCGGACCCCGATCAAACACGATTGAGGCGACCAAACTTTAGGCAGTCTGCCACTGGATCAACAATGTATCCAAGCAATGACATCGGCGGGGATCACGCTCACAACCAGTGTCAATAGGTCCCGTAGTCGTTCTTGGCCCATGACAGAACGTAAAACGTCTTCACTAGTTTAAGCTTAGAGAAACATCTCTCACTCGATGCCGAAGTTACTGGTACAGTCATCATCAGACAGAGGCACCTCTCAGTTGTAGAAAATACTAGGTCATGGCTCTAAATAAGTAATTTTTCACCTAACTCGAGCGGGGAGAGACGACTTTTTTGTCGCCAGAGACAGACTTCTGATTTTCACAGGGGGTGGTGTCACACCCCACACCTCCCGTATTCACGCACTTGACTAACCAGGTGCCTTTCCTGGAAGCAGGGTTAGGATCAACCCAACTGAGTTGTTATTGAAGGCAAAGACTACCAAAAGCCAGGGTGACATTGCCAATATTGTCGTCACATTGCTAATTTCTTGTTGTCAAGAGCTGAAGTGGCTTTTAGTTAATAAAATCAGACAATACATTGCTGGGGGTGGGGAGGGGACTTCACTTTATCCATCAACCGAAGGAGGCGCTGTGGTGAAAGAGCCGGGAAACCACTGGCGTACTGACTGACACTGATGAAAAACCACGATCACGCCGCCAAGCAAAAACACTAGACGATACCTGTACTAGTAAGTGCAGCAATTGATTCTGCGCTACATTAATAAATTTTGAAACATCCTGATCTCCTGTGTTCCTAGCGTTGCGGAGGATAGGTAACTGAACGTTAGTCGGTGGAAGTATAAACTAACAAGTGCCATGGATCGTTTTGAACCTCACACCGATGAAAAGATCCTACTCCATAACCACTGAATCTCAAATTCGAATTAACGAAATCTAGTTCTGTGTCCGGCACATCGGACAGTTTCGGTCCAATGACGGCCAACGCCAACTGGAACCGACTAAATATTGCTATTGATTTATACAATAATTGTGACTTTTTTTTTATCCGTAAAACGTGCACATTATATTTTTTCTCTGAATAAATGAATGCTGCTGGTATGTCCTCGAGAATTTTGGGATTTCCTCTTTAAATCAGGGTCAACACTCAGTTTTGACAAAGTAATTTCGCAGTGGCTTGTATTGAGCAGTTGAATGTATGGAAAACATTGCGTGGCAATAAGTCTGACTCATTTTAACTATCTCACTGAATGAAAATTAGTTTGGGATTGGCTCATATACATGTGGCACTACCAAAAGGAATCGTCTACAAAAGTACATCCCACAATTACACTGACTTCAAGGTGACAAAACTATATATTGTTGTGTAATGTTTAGGACAATCCCATTTTGTGTATTGGATTGTCCCCTTGTTTTTTTTTTTAATCCTCTTGAAGGTTGGACAGCAGTCCCTTCGACTGAGTGACAGATTGTTTACGTCTGGAGGGAGGGTGTTCCAATATCCTTTCCGCTTTTCTGAAGGCGTTAATGAAAAAATGTTAAAGAGCCTAAATTCCCTTGTCTAGTCTGGGGAATATTGTTTATGCTATACCTTTGAATCCTTTTTGGCTCTTCACCGGCAAACTCGATATTATAGCGTTCCTGGAGAGAACGCTGATTATTGGAAAGTGCGAACTGTCAAATACCTGTCTCGCCGAGCTCAATGATCCAAGAAAGGTCCGCAGGCGCGGCGCCCAGGGGGGGGGGGGCAAGGCGGCGGTGCCCTCCCTATGGTTTGGGCTGAAAAAATAAAATCGTAGTGAACGATGTTTTAAACGCAATATCTAGTCGGGCAGGGGGGATAGGTGTCACTACGTGACTACTAGCAGTTTGTCGGATTCGAACAAATTGTCGTAGATGGGGGGCGGGGGGTGCACGTTCCCCCAATCAAATTCTAGTTGGAAAAAATAACAAATGTTGGGGATTTACCGGTACTATGTGTGTAAATGAAAAAACCCAATTTTTTCGCGCTCTTCGCGCGCGTGGCCCAGTTTTCTTCGTCCAGATTTTCATTTGATCCGATGACTATCCCACGCATGGATCGAATGTACCAAAAATCAAGTTCGCGGATTCGACAAATCTTGCAGAAGGGGGTGTCACCGTCCTCAATCAAATCTAGTTATTAGGTAAATGAAAAACCCCAAAATCTTCGCGCGTCACGCGCGCATGGCTGGTTTTCTTGTCAATTGTTATGATTGATTTATATGCCAAGCATCAATTTAATGACCAAACATGAAGTTTGCGGAATCGAACAAATCTTCGTAGTGGTGGGTTTAATGATCATCCAAAATCCTCCAAGTTGTAGTGATAGTGTGGTGATAATTTTTAACACGTAGGTAAATAACAAACCCACCAATTTTTGCGCGCTTCGCGCGCGTAGTTGGGGTTTCTACAACAATTTGCATTTGAGCCGATTATATGCCACACTGAATCTAGTTGTATCTGCAAATCAAGGTGTCGGATCCGAAAATCTCAGAGATGGGGGGGGGGGGGAGGGGGGGGGGCACGTTCCCGATTCAAATGCTTTTGAAAAAAAATGTTGTGGTGTGATGTTTTTACAACTTCGCGGCGGGCCTGTGTTTTAAACACTTTTGTAAGTACAAAACCCAAAAATTATGCGCGTTCGCACGCGTGATGTGTTTTATTCGTCACTTTCATTTGACCGATGTATGACACGCAGTATTACTTGTACCGGTGGGGCTGGTGACTCCCGAGGGAGGCGTAATCAGTAGTCGGCAGGGGGACGCATTCCGGCCATCCAAGTCTACATATTTACTCCATCGGTTATTTGGTCCAACAATCGGCACAAGTACAAGTTAGGTTCAGTACAATCATACGCCTTGCCGCAGAGGCGCACTGTAACTGAAGGCCTTCGTTCACGATGAGTTTTTGTTTGTGTGTATGTTATCAGTTTATGATGCTATGCGGTCGATGATGGTCGTCGAGAACATCCCTAGCCATAATAAAATGAGGAAAATTTTAAATAAAAAGACCCATTATACCCAAAATTGACAGGACAAAAAAGCAACCTCAGATATTTTCAGTGTCGATTAAACGGCCCAGAGAGGCGACCTCCTTCCATCGGGGATTTTAAGACGGCCAAAAATTTTCTGGTACGCGCCGCGCCAAACTGTGGTGGCGCTCCCCTTACATAGTCAATCATCAAGTTTTGCACCCCCCCCCCCCCCCCCATTGAAAAACTATGGCGCCGCCCCTGGAGGTCCTGCCTCCATCCGTGCCCTGTTTGAGCTCTGTTCAAGCAAGCTCTTCGCAATTACGTCGGAGTACATGTTTTGTGAATTAATAAGTATGAGTTATTTGTAACATAGCCTTGCTTGCTTCCGATTTCCGTGATGGATGCTGGATGGTGCCAGTCACGAGCCCCCCAAATACGAAGCTCTATTGGGATCTTTAGGAATCTTCGGGGAGACAGGATTATTCTGCCGAGCAGCAGGGAACAGGGAGTCCGATTAGGAGCGGCACAGAGAGGCGAGCGGAGCCGAGGGGCCCAGGAGGGTCGGTTCGAGTGTCGTTTTGGGAGAGTCACTTATTCGAATCAGAAATAAATTTTATTCGTAGGCTACGTGTTAGTTGGTTTTTCTGTGGAGACCTTGGTCGATTAACTTATGAACGAGTTGGTAATACGTATGGCTGGTACCGTCCTGGGGACATGTGTTGCTATCGTAGACAATCGACCTCTATTGAAGGTCAAGTGAAACTATTATAGTCAATTGCTCTTTGATAATTGTTACGGATTGCTCCCCACACAACTCAACTTGACACCCCAGGCCTATATTGAGATTAGTCTGTCCTAAGCTTGCGTTTGATATTTGATATCAATATATACAGAGCGCCACCAAACTGACCAACCTGAGGTCTTACAGCTCAAAGAATTCTACCGCCGAGAAAATGAGAGCTAATGCATTCGGGGGTTTCAAATGGCGGTCCGAGGTGTCAAAATCGGCCCGTCAGATTATGCAATCCGGCACACTATAAAACCAAGTTAGGAGAATATATGTTAAGGTTTTTCAGACACGAAAAGGTAGGAATAATAACGAAGGTTCATTGAACGTGGGGACAAAGTCGATGCATGTACCAAGATGTCAACTATCAAGAAAATATCAAAAAAAACATTTTCGTCAATTAATATTGTGTTCACTATATAATTTTCCAGGCTATTATAAGATGTTTTTTTTATTCTTCTTTTACCAGTATTTTTTATAATACCATCGAGGGACTAATATTGCGATCAACAAATGTCAAAGATCCTTTCGTTCGACGATTTTGGCTGACGCTGCTTGACAAATCATGATGCCATTCGTTAAACTTCACCTAATCTAAAAGACCGCAATGAAGTTGTGAAGTTTATTCAATGTTTGAGTTCCTGGGACGAGAGTCAGCGGATTATGAGTCATGCCAGGGTAGTGGTTATGTGGTGTGTGTGTGTGTTGTTAGTGAGTTGTGTGAGCCTGGATTCTTGTGAACACAATTAACTCGACCCCACTGAATGGATGTTGAAGCTCAAAACTTGTATGGAGTTCCCCATGATGAGATCATGAACTGTTTGGGGGGCAGGTCAGAGGGCATATGAAGGTCACCGGAGGTCAAAGTCTGAAAAAAACCTGTGAACACGATAAGTCCAGATGGTTGCGTCATCTGATCGGGTTCAAAATTGTTTGTTGCTTTCTTATGGGGGGGAGTACAGGAACCCTCTTGTTTTTGGTATAGGTAGGGGTGGCATTTTGGTCAGAAATGAAATTTGTGAAAAGTCACATATTTGGGACATGTTTGCTTGTGAACACAATAACTCGACCCCACCTGGATGGATGTGAAGCTTACTTGGTCTGTGTGTCCTCATGATGAGTACATGGAACCCTTATTGTTCGGAGTCAGGTCAGAGGTCATAAGAAGTCATACACTTAGTACAACTCCCATTTGTCATGGGTCTGGATATAGAGGTTGTCAGGGACCAAGCGTCAAGGGGAATCACTAAGCCTTTTGGCTTCTGGTTTCTCGGATAAAAAATGGGATCTGGCACTCACCATTGACATCTGTAAAGACCGTACTTTGATAGATCAATGCTCTGCACGGAAACCAATTATGCCGCTCCGTATGTAGGGCCCAAATTCGCATGAACTAGAGAGGTTTAGGGAAATTTCACTCTATTTGTAAAGTACCTTTCAATATTATTTGAAAATGGCCATCTGGAGATCACCATTTTGGTATTTGAGAAACAGAATTTAGAAAATTTTGCTACGCTGCGCGGCAACAACGGTTGCCGCTTCGCTGGGACCGTCTTGAAATAACAAAATCAGTGGCTAAGGTGAAATCCAAAGTCTACGAATGCTTCAAGTTCTACGTTGGAATTATTCCATGAAAATAGCCATCTGAGATCACCATTTGGCATTTGAGAAGACTAATTCCGAAAATTTCACTACGCTGCGCGGCAATAAGGTGCACGTCGATTAAGATAGTATAAAGACGCCTTGAAACATATGCGGTTGGCTAAATTAAATTCATTTAATTTGCAATTTATTTCGATAGAGCTAAAAATGGCCATCTGGGCTCACCGTGCTTTGAGAAGCCCATAATTTGGAAGTTTCGCGAGGTTCGCGGAAAACTAATGATACCGCTCTGCTTCCATAGGATATAATCGATCAACATACTGTCGGCCAAAGTGAAATTCAATTTTTCCATTTCAAATTTTAGTTAATTGTAAAATATTTTGAATGCAAATGACCCTCTGGAGCTCCCCATTTATTGGCAAAGAGAAACACTTACTTTTTATTCATAAGACATGAAATGTGGGAAGTGTCTCTTCCTGCTATCTTACGAACATTTGTCGTATGCTGCGCGACAACGTTAATGGCGACTAGCATTAATAGACATCATCTGCGGGGTCACCAAGAAATATTTTTGCACGACGCCCCTGGAAGGGGATAACACCAGGATGTAATTCTAAGATCTTATTTGCTTATTAGTTATGTGCAAGGGAACCTTGATTGTTTCGTTCCCATTTCCCTTCTATTCAAATTATCACAATTATTCCGCTTCCCCACTAATCTTGAAATGGCTGTTTTACAAAAAACTATCAGGTTCATTTAGTAATGAGGATGTTAGGGAGGGTCAATGTTCTTGAAGCATTATTGAACACTCTAGCACATCTAGGGGGTCATCATTCTTACCCAAATGGTATTATTTAGGGGTCAAATGGGGAACACTTCTACTGCAGCTTGATCTTGGGAGTGTCATAAAGGTGCTGATTGTCATCAATGTTTCTTCACAGAGTCGGTGTTCGAGAATTCGTCGGTGGCCACCTAGGTGTCATTTCAGTCCACAAAAAGGTCTATTAATTTGCAGTGAAATATTTTGCTTTTGTGTGGTTTGCGCTTCAGCACTATTGATGCTCTAGTTATCGACTAGCGATTGCAAGAAAATTATGCAATCTGGAGCGTGCCAGAACTTCAACCTAACCTATATGGTCTGCAAGTCCAAGACTGAACTTGATAGACATCACCTGCTGATGGGCCCCCATTTTTTTTTTTTTTTTTTTTGCACGACGACGATGGGAGGGGATGACTACAGGGATGTAATTCTAAGATCTTATTTGCTTATTAGTTATAAGTTATGTGCAAGGAAACCTTGATTGTTTCGTTCCCATTTCCCTTCTATTCAAATTCGCTCATTTATTTCCCATTTCCCATCATCTAGATGGCTGTTCAACTATCAGTTTAGTTTAGTAGGATATGTTAGGACAGTTATTGTAGGCCAATTAGTGAACAATCTTGCCACATCGAGGGGGTTCCATTTTTACCCGAAGGGTATTTTGGGGAGGCAAATGAGGGGGGAAAATTCATCTGCAGGTTTCTTGGATGATCGTAACATTGATGATGGTCATCAATGTTCTTCACCGGGTCGGTGTTCAAGAGTTCGTTGGTCGGCCACCTAGGTGTCATTTCGTCCACAAAACGGTCCATTAGTTTGCAGTGAAATATTTGTTTTTGTTGCGGTTTTGCGCTCAGTTATATTGATGATCTAGTTTTAGTTTATCGATAGCAATCTGGCACGAAAATGATGCAATCTGGAGTGTGCAAGAACTTAGCCTATATGGTCTGCAACTCAAGACTGAACTTGATCAGTGGTGCCAGCTAGTGGATTATTGCTGTTCCCAACTTGAAATAGTGTGACCCGATATTTTACCGTATTCAGTCGCAGCTGATGTGATTTGGGGAATTTGATTTGATAGATTGGATTTTACGGGTTCGGAAGCCAATAAGACTCATTTATCGCCGTGGATGAGCACCCATGATAAACTTGCATCGAAAAGTGATGATGAGAGTCTTCGACCTGCGGAGTGTTTGACACGGATTCTCACGTATAAGAATAACTCTCCCATTGACGAAAAGGACGCCGAGTGTTCCGGCAAACAAAATCAACGCAGTTGGTAAAGAGCGGAAAAGTCATATGACTGATAAATGACAGAGTAGGTAAGCACTAGATTGAGTTGGGGACAGAAACAATTTATCCAACAGTTGACTGATTGCAATTTCAGTTCATATGTCAGGACCAATACTACCGCGCGAAAAGCACCGATTTTTCACCCATACAAAATTCGAAGTGTTTACATCATAAAATGACCAGTTATATTATGTGTTATGGAATTCTAAATTAACGAAAGGGAGATAGAAAAAACCCGAAATTACCCGAATTCAAAACGGCCGTCTGGGGAATTCATTTGCAGTTCAGTTTGTGTCACACACAACCTTTAGCCGGCCCATTGACGCACACCACTAAATAGTCTCCCTTCAGTGAGATGAGGAGTCGAGCAGAAGTTTTCGCCGGAAAGTGCCACCCATCATTTTCGAAGCTGGACATTCTATCTGTCCATGGCACTTCCAATTCATGTACCCTTGACCGTTTAGATCGTTCGTAGGCTTGCCCGGGTCATCCAACAATCTACAAAGTGGTCAAAAATTAGCTCGAACATCCCCAAACGGATCCTTGGACTTTCAACAGGGCCTGTCCAATGACAGACCAAGTTGGACCCAGCAAGGAGCAAGAAATTGCTAAAATTTTGCATTTTAAGGTTATTTTTTAGGACTAATTTTTGACAGGGTACTTCAGTGGCGGAGGAGGAACACCGACCTAATGGTTGGCGTTATAACCTGAAGAGGAGGATGAAGGTGGGAAGATTGGCATAAAATTTAAGCAGGTCACATGTCATGAGTTGTTTCCAAATACCAAGGTCACCGTCCCTGATTCTGCTAGTATCATGTATGTCATGCCAATGCCATGTGTTGCATGCTGAACAGCAACATATCTGTGTAGCCTGATATATTATGTGTCTAGGAGCATTAAGCTGAGACTGTTTCCTGCCATATCATGATTACATTCGTGCAGTTTTCTGTTCTGGTTCCAAAGAGCAGCTGGTAATGAAACCACTGTGGTCTTTCATGTCGGTCAAGCGGTCAAAATGAAGAGCCCTGTGTGGGCTGCTGCGTCCATTGGTATTGTCAGTGGGTACCAAGAATACAGCGTGTTCAACAGACCTTGACCAGCTGTGCTTCGGAGCAGGACAACAGAACAGGACTGCAAATCTATCTGTGACTTGCTGGTGGTATCAGTAAAGGTTATATTCTCCTGTAAAAAAAAAAAAAAAAAATGAAGTGGACTTTCCTGCACCTTTTGTGATACTGATAGTCAAAAATCAAACATGTTGTATTTGGCATAGGCCTACCTACTGTCTGAGGTGTGGGGCCTTGACATCTGACCATTCATTTTCCCACTGTCAGGGTTTTAATAGCAGTTTCATAGGGCACATTTACAGTACACAAGTTTATAAATTGTCGATGGTTTAGTTGCAGATTTATGTCCATCTTGTCCTGTTGAACACTTCCCGTAAAGAGTAGTGTTTCGGTGGGGAGCGCCACATGGGGGAGGTTGCCAGGCGTGATGAAACGCTATGGGCAGGCGAAAGGGTTATATGGCGGCTAGGAAGGCACTTGTTCAAGCCGGGAAACCGTTTTGTTGGCCAAAGCTTAACAAGGGACCGTCCATAAGGCAACACGGCAGAGCCCAAAGTCGGTTGCCCAAACTCGCACTGTTACACCCGTCTTAGTAGGCAGGAGGTAAAAAGAGTAGTAACATCACTGTTTAACGGCGACACAGAGCAGCCACGGCAGACGCCGGGAAACACAATGCTGTGTGCGACCTAAAGGGGCGGCAGGGAAAGGCATCTTGACAACTTGAATCGCACTGTCCCACTCTGAGTAAGACTCTAAATCGGGTCACCTTCCAAGAGAAAAGCTATAGACTAGTCCACATGCCAACACTTGCCCAGCAGCCTACCATGCTGCCATTGTAGCGCACAGACAGAAAATTACTGCCAGATGCAAGGGCATGCAGGTTGCCCTTTCAGCACGGGAAGGTTAAAGTGGGCAGGGGTTAGCGAGTCTTTTGGTTGCTCTGTTGTGACTTTTGTGTGATGAGTTGACACCACTGTATGCAGAAATAAAAAGCCACACAAACCTGAAGAAAGAAACCCAGCAGATGTAAACATCGGACCGCAACTCGCGTTACACAGCACATCTCTTTCGTCGACTGGAGCGCGTCGTTTCTTGAGCGGCCTGTCAGTACCTGGGCCTGCGATGGAGTGGCTTGCCGAAAGGCTGCCACGGTTTGGGCCTGAAAATGTGAAACAGGAAATTCAAAGGACAGGCTCAGAAAAGAGGAAAAACAAGTCAGGACGTATTGGAACTGCGAGGGGACATAGAGACACCCTATCCACGCAGGAATTGACACCCAATTGTTATAACAACTACCTTCACAACTCAAGGGGCCACACACCATTTGCCAAGCCACGTCAAAGTCGAGACGTGGTTGTGGAGAATGTCACAGCCGACAAGTTTGTCTTATGGTTTAACCACACGAACAAGTTTTAGTTCTCTGGGTTCATGCCCAAGGCGCCGGTCAGCAGAGGGGTGGAGTGCCCGGGCATGCAGGATGTGCCTCGCTAACCTAGGTACAATCAGGGAATAAGGGGATGAAGAAGGGGGGGGGGCAGAATTGTGCCGCAAACTAATGGACTGGGCGAGAATTACCGTCAGTTCGGCTTTCCTCTTCACAACGACGCCGATGGGAAAGCTTGTAGTTGGGTTTAATAGAGCTGGCTCCACACACAGAGAGAAATTTCCGATCAAACTGACCATAACGCCAATGCGTCGTGCGCTCACCGTGCCAAAACTCGAGAGGGGGATTTGTTTACAGCCAAAACCTACAGGCCAGCGCGCACCAGAAAAGATTGTCCTAGGATTTGATTACAGGATGCAGATGGAGCTTAACAGATGCAGGCAGTTTCACAGTCACAACAGGGAAGGTGGAGAAAGAAGTCCTGCCTCAATGTGTAATAGCTATTCTCAAGGCTACAGTGGGGACCATTCGGGAAGGCTCCAGTAGTAAGTCGTTTGTTTGTGTGCAAGCCTGGAAGGATCTACCGTTCCTTTTTCTCCCCAAATAGGCAAAAGGTTCCTTTTCCATCACAGGTGAAAACAAACAAGTTATTGAGAGAATACTCACCTCGCGTGTCTCCACAAGCCCACTCCAGTCGACACGTTTTGAGAAGTTCTACACAGAAGGCGGAAGGAAGCCGTTAAACAGCGCCTTCAGAGTTACGAACCCCAAGCACAGCAGCACCTTTGCTCGCAATGGAGAGATTCCCATGACCAATGTGCAATACACATGGTGAACAATGGTCCCGGGGAGTTGATTGCCATGAGATGGAGGCTGTCGGGTTGCCACTGTCGCAGAACAGCAGTGCAGATGCAGTGCAGCTCTCAAAGAGATTGCAGAGAGCGTGACTTTCAAGCAACGTAGCAGGAGGCAGAAAGTGTTAAAACAGAGAAGCTCAACTTAGAAACGCAGGGTACAAGCTCCACGAGAGTGCATGATGATATTGGCAGTACTTACCTTACCAGTCAACTGCTGCACGATCATTACTACAGCTATGGCCACCACACATAGATTCACTCTGCAGCATCACGTCGGCATGACTGAAGAAAAGTAGCTAGGTAGGGTACCCGTTATTTAGTAATTTGGGCTCTGAAGGGGTGGGGTGGGCCAGAGGGGGGGGGGGGGGAGAGCGGTAGGGTGGGTGGGTGTTAGATGCTCCGTTGGTTCTAACACCGCCCTCCAATCCCCGGCAAACATACCCCAGCCGGGTTACGGTACGTGAGATTTTTTTTTTTGTAATAGTATTGATTCACTCAATGATTTAAATCAACGGGTTGGTTGGATTTAAGTCGATTTGACTAAGAGTATTTCAATTAACATCACAATTCAAATGTGGGTTCAATTGGCCGATTTAATGAACCAACAATGCCAGCCCTTTCCGGAAGGAAGTCAAAAGTAACGGGTTACCGTGGTTGCTCAATCATGACTCAGTCTTTTTGTACACATTGCCTAGGAGACTCAGTCAGGGTCTAGCCATTATTTAGATCGAAAGCAAACTTCCCGCTAGTCTTGGCTGGCAGCCATAGCTCACATTACAACAGGCAATCAGGGAAAATGCATGTCCCATTGCAAACACCCACTTCTGTGGCAGTTGCGGAGGAGGTTGTTAAACCTGCGGGGCTCGGCTTACAGATTGTGATGCTTCGACCACAAGACTGTCGATTGGCAGAGGTGGGAGGAGATGTCAAAGTTCGTCGATAGCGAGTGAGAATATATTTCTCCCCTGGGTTTGCCGCCAGAATGTGTGTGTACCCGGCGGACCTTTTCTTTGGCACCACTGCCAGTAGAGGCAGCTAGTCGCAGACTCCATATGGTGGGGAGGAATGGCCTCCAAGTTTGGTGGCTCAAGCCATATCCGCAGACCCCATTTTGGGTACTACGAGCCAACAGCCTGGCTCTCACATTGCCCAACCAATCTACCCAAATTCCCTCCCGCTGGCTATGGAAGCAAAAGGTTCAATTAGTACCATGTGTACTCGTCACATTATACACGAACAGCAGCCTCTAATCATTTCTGCATCAAATTAGCAAAGGAGAACGTCAAATCACACATACACTATGTCCGGGTAACTGCATATGTTCCTGCGGCCAGGGCTACACTGTTGATGTGACGGGGGGGCTGTGCTCGTTCACCTGTTTTGAACCTCTCAAACAGGACCGATACCTGTACGTACGGAAACATGTACTGCAAATAATGGGGCAGCACTAGTCCGCAGTGCCAAAACCCAGAACCCAGCTGGTCTGGACTGTTATAAATCACACATTTTACTAAAAAATGCAGTTTTGCCCAAATCCAACAAAGAAATTAGAATCACCGAATATGCATTATTTGTGCAGCAGCCATTTACCAAGGACATTCCCAACATTTCACCCATGGATCTTGAAATAATTTCTCATGAAAATAATACATATATCCAATTCAGGTCACACACCACGACTAATGGTGGAGTATAAATTGGATCGTCATCAGGCGAGAGCGCGAAGCGAGCGCTGTGAAAAATATTGTGACATACTAGTATCGCCCATTAATATTTAATTGATTCGGATCTGCATTTAATCTCTGCCCAAATTTGTCTTTCTCCAACTGAATGTTGATCAAATTCCTGCTCGGGTTTTATTCTCAAGTGCGTGCAGGCCAAACCTTGCATGACCTCATGTAATTATGAATTACTGGATCAACGATATCGCATACGATACAGATATTTCCGATGCGTCCCCTCGAGGTGTGCGCTCAGTCAAATACATTTTGAATGCAAGGGTCCGTGTTCTTATCATCTGGGACCGTTCCTAACATGCGATAATGCGACCTGGGCAAGCTATCCAAGGTTTGAACCTAGGGCTGACCGAACACAGGCAGACAAATTCGACTACAAATAGCTACTCAACACATCTGGGAATTCATCCACCCAATAGAATCAAATTTCTCGCTGAATGAAAATTCATCCGCGGAGTGCAAAAACGTTCGCCTATAGCGAGCAACGTACGGTTGAAAAGTTTAAAAAAGAAATGCCACAGAAATTAACCCACGCCATAGTGGCGAACTTGGAATTCGACCCCTTGCATTTAAAAAAGAAAGGATGTCACCGTCGTAAACTAATCACACACCCATGTCATTTCGTGACGAGCACGAGCCGAGTTGTTGGACTTCTCTAGTTCGCTCCATCAGAAACTAGACGTTTAGTAAATAACTAGCCCATCATTAGCGATAGCTTCATACTAATGTCAACTCCTGAATATATATAAAAAAATATAAAAAAATAAAAAAACCTTAGAGGAGTGCGATTTTATTCCCCACACATCAGAAGGGGGGGGAACGGGGACATTCCTTAAAAAAAATACTACTACTACAACTACGTTCTAGCACTATTAAAGATATTAAAGTTTTGCGGAGATTACCTTCTGTCGCCCATTGTACTGTTCCATCATTATTTCTATTCTAGATAAATCAAGCTAAACAATTTCCATTCCCAACAAGTCTGTCGTCCTTTGAAGATCGGACTTATCTGGACTACAGAAATACAGACCCCCTATAAGGGACAGTAACATCAGCGAAAAAATGATCACATTTTGCGAGAGAAGGTGAGTTCCTTGGTAACTTAGCCGTGTGCTGTATGTGGCTGCTTGTGTGTGTACATGTATGTGTGTGTGACTTGTACGTGTGTGTTGCGCTTCGTGTATGTTGAGTCGAACCTGGCATGCTTCATCACTGGATTTCTCTCATGGTCCTGTAGATTAAACACGGCTGTTGATGACTCGTCATTCGTTATGGTGTAACCATAAACCGTCCACGAAATTATTATCCTATTGGTATTCGAAATGCATTCCCCTTTCCTTACGCATCCCGGGCGTATGAATCTTGGAATCGATCTAGGATGTGGCTGCTGGCCAATCAAGCCATCTCCTAGCCGAAGAATCTTTTCGCAATGTCTCGTACGATTGGCGTGAGTCACATATAAAGAGGCTCGCCTTGGCCACCACGGATCGAATTTAAACTTTCCGTTGAGAAGTTTTTTAGAACGAAGTCTCTCTTCCAATTTCTCTTTCCACGTTTTCTGAGCAACAATCGATAACAAAGGAGCAAAACACGTTAACAACACATGCTGCTCCCAGCTGAGTTTCTTTTAACACTCAATAAAACAATAGAGAGGTACACTTGCAAGGGGAACCTCCAAGGATCATACACATGTTTATAAGGACTTTCGCGTTAATTACGGTATTGTATCTTGTTGTTCGATCTCGTTAGCAGCTTACAGACTACGAACCGAATGAGCTATGGTGTTTGGCTTTTGGCTTTCATTGATACATACTATTGTTGGGGTAATTAATTTATTCGATTTTTAAACTCTAAAATTAATCAAGTCCCTCCATTTCGCACATTCACTGCCGACTTTTTGTATTTTATCCTGGATTTCATGACCCAGGTGGGTAAGGTCTATTTTAGTCCCCTCAATTTTAACGATAATTCTAGCTAGTCTCCTTTGCATGATCTGCTACTTTTTTTTATGTTGCATTTTTTTAATAACTATTTTGGTTCGGCACACCGTCGGTCCTGAGATATTTGGAACTAGCTAATCGGTCGGTCACTGAACGTCAAGTATGTGTGTTAATTCGCATATTTGAATGATTTTTCTAAGTCATTCACTTTTCACAAACTTGTACGGCCGTGGTAGACATAGTCAAGCAATCTAATTCGCTCATACATTCAAAATGGGCATTGATTACCTGCCTCCTCAGTCAGGTTGTTGAACATACTATATGAATTCAACAAAAACAATTTCTGAATGGCGGTTCTTGAACCCCACTTGTAATCTATTCTGTGGTTCTACTTTAATTCACCCATACAGCAGTTTTGAACTCTTTTGCCCGATGTTCTCCTTTGACCTCTCGCAGGCCTGGGAAGCGCCTTAAACCCGTCACCAGCCATCGACACATCTACCTTCTCAAGAAATAACCCAATCACGTCCACCCTCCACTGGACATCCACTCGATGTCCGGCCCGTTTCGGGTAGCCAACTGCTAGTAACGAGCGCTTGCGTGGGGACAAGAGGAGTTCGCGACAGTCCCTGATAACGATCGTCTTGTGATTAACCCCTTGTGCCGGAAGGCGCGTCAACACACACCACATTCACACTCTGTATTCCTAGAAATATCGCGAAGGGAAAGTCATTTGGTCTTTTCACCATTCATTTACCATTGAAATACCAAGTATCACGACAAAATCGTTGAATTACGCGGCACCCGAAAAGCTCCTCGCGTTTGCCTTGTCTAAAACAATGTGGCATCACTGACACGTTTGCTAGGGAAATTAATACCCCTGACACTGTTGCTGTGAATCACCCCCGTACCCGCCGCTGGTTGCCAGGAAATGACACGTGATCCAATGCCTATCACTGATTGTGCAATCTTACTACTCCAATTACCGTCCATATGCGTGATGAAGCTGCTGTAAATTGTTTTTATACATGCGATTTTGGCATTCATTCCGCACCTTGCCACCGCATATACATAAGAATCCTCCCAGCCCAGCCCGACTATGTGCGACCCTCCGGGATCGATTAGATGATATTACGGATACAGCCCATTCTCCGTCAATCCGCGATGCGGCGATGCGCGCAGTCTTGGTTGTGTGGCCGACCGCTCTGTCGATTTTTTTTTGGTCTTTTGTTGCTCAGAGTATTCACTGATGAAACCACGATGTCCTGAACCCTGAACTGCGCGACGAATCCTCACCTGGAGGAAGGTCGGCCGCATTGCGGTTTTTCATCCATATCTCATAGCAAAGAGATGACGGTCATCCATTGATCCCAACTACAGGCTATTTGGGGAGTCAGGTATGGATCCGGTTGTGCGGTGTGTGTGTGGTATGTGTTGTGTGTAAGCACGCGCCTGTAGGTGTGCGCGTGTTCGTCACCTCTTGTGCGCACTGTAAGGGCAAGTTTCAATGATTTTGTCCAGTCAAACTGTCAAACGCAGACTAATCTATTATTGGAATTTCCCTCAGACCCCAACTACAAAGACAGAAACAACGTGTTGGCAACACACTGCTTCTGAAAATGTGCCTCGTTAGGCAGATTACGGATGAACCGTAGTGCTATTGTTTTTTATGGCACACCCTTTTTTCCCTTGAATGAACCCGCATACCGATCACATAAGATCGAACCTATTTTCAAAGGCCAAGCAAGGGTACCGACCTGGATACTGCCCTCATCGTCATCTGCGAATCATACACCAGTACTCGAATACGCGATGCTTCTTATGGTACCTTAAATGTAGGGTGCCAATCACTCGGTTTAATGTAACTTGGGGTTTGGCACATAGGTGCAATATATAAAGTAAAGATAACTGATTATATATCCAGCGTAACATAGCTAATCAATTCGTCTAATCTGCATAATTAATACGTATTTTTGAAGCCGGATTTTCATAAAAAAACTTGGTGGGTATGGCTTGCTTTACTCTCCAGCCCCCCATTTTTACCTAGACTAGGAGTCTCTGGAGGTCATTTCAGTGTTGTCCCTGTCTACTTACATAGTTCATTCAAAATTTCAAAGTTTGTTCGTTTTTTGTTAATGGTTGATAATGCTGTATGGTCTACCTTTGTCGTCTAAAAATAATAATAATTGACCTCGATCCACTGGGGGTTATTCGGTGTATAAATTTGCACGATTCATTCAAAAGTTCAAGGTTTTTTTTTTTTTATTCGCACTTAAGCGTATTAAGTGTGGTCCCATCATTGTCCCTGAGATATTTAGTCAATGGTAGTTGAGTATCTGAGTATTGTGTCTCATTCGCATAATTTAGGCATTTAGTCACATTTCCACAAAACTTATACTCCTTCGGTAGACTTTGTCAATAATAATTCCTCATGAATTTGAAATTGTTACTGATTACTAAGCTGTTTCTGTTGAATCTTAATACCAAGGAGTCTCACACAGCACATGCAATGACTCATAATTGTTTTGCTGGTGACTGATGGAGAAACCACTGACCGTGCACCAGGCGAGATACTGGGGGCGAATCGTTGTGTTTCAGTTCGAAGCCTCGACCTTGTATTCGATATTTTTATGATGAGCACAGTCCATACTGTCAAGACCATATACGTCAGCTTCCGTGGCTTGGTCTGTGATAGAGTTCTAATAGCATGCCTTACTCGGCGAATCACATGTCTACCTCTCGTTACTCATACCCCAAAAATTAACCCCTTTTCCAGGTCTGACATGCGGAGGTCTGGTAATGTCCGTATACATCCAGAGACGTCTCATTAAAGTCAACATTTATCACAACTATCCTCAATCCGATAAATCTTGGCGATGGTCCTGAATTGCAATTTGACCTCCGATTACATTGAAATGACCTCCTCTTTTTCCTATACCAGATGTGTCTCAATTCACCAAGTTTCGTTAGACACTTCGTCGCGGAGATATAGTGAAAGAGTTTGATGTGTATATAGGGGAATACTCGAACCCCGGGTGTTGAGGAGGATTGAGGAGGGAATACACCGTTAGCGACATTCTATATAGGACCGAAGTGTGGCACACTTAGTAAACAATCAGCACAAAAACGCGCTTCGATTCCTTCAGTCACTAGCTCGCTGCTCAGGGCAAGGCAACTGGGTACGTCTTGGCTGGCGCCAAGGTCGGCGATTTGTGTTGGCGGATGAGGGAACGGACGACGTTGGACATATCTAAGCGGAGCGCCAACCACAGGTTGGCGCGTAGCGTCCAAGAAAACTTTTCGTTTGGCGACCCCTAGATTGCAGAACGGCACTTCACGGGCCTTACGGGACAGCAAGCAGCATTCCTAAAAACTGATAACAATTTTATTTTAGGAAAAGTCTCCAAAAACTTATAGCCATAGGGGATAAATTGCAGATTATGGTTTGGGGCTGTGAGAGTGACATTCTAAAATACGATGCAAGTGTAGGTTGCGGTCATGAAGGGAGCACTGGAAATGGGCAATGTCAACACCCACTACAGTTGGCGCGAAGCGCGAGATCTTGCAGATCCATTTTGACAAAGAATTGCACTGAGCCCTCTCTGACCGATCACTTAGCCCGAGTTTTTCACTCAGAGCTTACGGTCCCCATTTATCTTCTTGGGACCACAGGCGCATGGGAGGGAAACTTCCAAAATGGAATAGAACAAAATACAAATGAGTATAGAGCAGAGAGATGAAAACAAGAAAAAAAAAAGCCGCGCGCGCGGAAAATTTTGCGCTTTTGGACATCCGTGACAAATGAAAAAGGCAGCATTCTTTGGATATGAACTTATCTTCACCTGAATTTCAGTGCACGGCTTTGGACGAAGTTGTGGCGTTCCCTGTCCCGAATGTTCGACGGCTATTTTGTATGGTTCCCACCCGCACTGTGTGCCGGCCCTTAATATGTGCACCGTGCACGCACCCAAATTGATGTGAATATATTTTTTGAAGGACAACTGCAGGATGAATATAAAGAGGCTAATTTAATGGCTGGAGAAAAACTGAATGCGTTCGAAAGCATCCCATCAGGCAATAATATAATAATGATTGGTCATCCTTGACTTGCACAACCCTGCAAACATTCTTGGTTTTCAATTGAAATTCAAAAATGATTTCCACCTTCGGAAAAAGCAGGTAGGTCTAGGGAGATGATTGCTGTTTGTAGTGGGTTGGTAGGTGTTGATGGTTACTTGTGAGAGAAGGACAAACAGAACTTTGCTAAATGTTGAGTTATACAACAAAATGAAAGAATGAAACAATAACAAAACTTCCAGGTTGTCCAAGTGTGGGACGTCATGGCGTTATTGAGATGGCCCCCCAAGGTCTAGGCAAATAGATCAAACCCAATAAACTCCACAGGAAAAGCTTATTGAAAAATTGAGGTTGGGTTTGGACCTATAGTAAAGTTTTTCCAATTCTCACGATATAACCTCTGTTGTATCCATGATGCAGTTGTCCTTTAAACCCTTATAAAAATCACTCTACACTTCTCATAAAAATTCTCATGAGTATCTACATGAGAAATTGGGATCATTTCTCATATGAGATCTCATGAGAAATTTTCTCATGAGATCTCATGAGATGGTTACAATTTCTCATGTAGGGACTCATGAGAATACGAGAATTTTCTCATGAGATCTCATGAGAATGGTTCCAAATTTCTCATGTAGGGATTCATGAATTTCATGAGAAAATTCTCATGAGAACGCATGAGAAAATTTCTCATTTGTTTCGTGTAAGGATTACTTCACGAATTTAACAGTCAATTAAGATCCGAAAACAGACTTTAGAACCTGCCGATCATGTTCACAGCCAACAAGCAAATGATGTAACGTATTTTACAACATTCGACCTGACACTTCTAGAAATTTTGCACATTAATATAGGACGGGCCTTTGAAAATCCAGTGGTATCTAATTCACATCGACTCCGAATACATATAGCTGTTCATTAAAAATTGCACACTTCAAGCCGTGATGATAGCACCCCAAGGTTTGTAACAGCTATAATATACCTCAACAAAAATACGCGGCAATATATTTAGATAATTAATTCTATAAATTTAGCTTCACAGGAATCCTGATCAATATCCAAAGAAGTTACTAAATGAAGAATGTAGCAAAAAAGTGACACACATAAAAAGAAACCATTTTAAAACAAATAATTCTCACGAGTTCTCATATGACTCAGCTAATCCTCGTACGTCCTCATACATGCTCACATGGTATCCTCGTAATGATTCTCATTTATACTCATATATTCTCATAGTCTCTCATGAGTCTACTCTAGGCTAGATCTATTTCTCATGAGTTCTCCATGAGATCTCATACAATTCTCATGAGATCTCATGAGATCTCATACAATTCTCATGAGAATCATATGAGTCATTTTTATCAGCCTAGGGAAAATTTGCTAATAGACCATATATGCCAAAATTCACAGGTCCTGCCAGGTGATAGGATTTACCCTGTCGACTCACCTCCTTCCCTTCAAAAACCAAAAAGTTTACACTTTTGAGCATTTCTTCGAAAATTCAGGGCGGAATATTTGGACCGGCCTTTTCTTCACTTAATTTTTTAATCATGTCGTTTGACAGCGCAAGTTGTGGCGTTCCCGGCCGCGTTTCGATTCCGCACCGTGTGCTTAAAGTCGATATTAGTATGTGCAATGCGCACCCAACTTCCAACAAGTAGCCGCACCCATAAATAAAATGAATCACAGATCCCTCCAGGTGGTAGATCCACCGCCGTCGCTTCAACCCCGCTTCGTTTATTTAACTAACTGGTCCCCTAGCAGGAAATCGGCAACGTCCAATGATTTTAATGGTAAAGATTATGCAAGTCTTATGCACACGATAGGGTTTGAAGGAGAACCCTTCTTTCATTGGTAATTAAGAACAAAGAACAACCCAGAGTAAATTTCATGATATTTTTGTTAAGGAACATCATATGTTAGCACAAGGCACATCATACGTCTGAATAATACCGGTACACAGAATACCCGCGCGCGTAGCGCGCAAAAAATTCGAAAGTGGATCAGCGGAATTCACTCAACTTGATCTTTAGGTCATTATGCATTTGTTTAAAGACGGTTAATGTTGGATATGTCGGATACAGTGTCAGCGAATTAGCAGTCGGGCCCAAAATATTGGGGGAGAGGGGACGAAATGCATTGCGTGATTCCATGATCGCCGCCATTGTCAGGGCCCGAGACACGATCTCTTTGTTAAGCAAATTGCCACAAAAACATTCGGCAAGTCTATGGCTACTATTTCTTTGGGCTTCTAGGCTGAAGATTAGGGAATGGCTGCGCCCGTACCAATCGAAGAAGATAGACATGATAACCACGGGGACGTGGACATACCCTTACCCTTCGAGGAACACAGAAGGTAATTGAACAGACCCAAGTGCTGTTGCTCAGCCAGGGTCCGTCACTCGGCGAAGGGGGTAGGTGAGGTGAGGGGGGGGGGGTAGGCACTTCTCTCTTGATGAGAGCTGCATGTATTAACCTATACTGTCAAATGCGAGAATATCCTGGCTCGTTTCTTTTTTCACTCCAACGCCTATTATACGTAGCACAAGTCGACAGTCGTTGTCAGTGCGTGTGACCCCCATTGCCAACACGTACAAGCGTACAACCACTGCAAGTGTAGATACAGCGAACCAGTTGGGACCTCTTTGTTCCAAGAATCAGTCATCCTTCAATCCTTGTACCTCAATCAATTTACTACGGCCTTCGGTCCATTCGAATTTTGATTATAACATTATCTCGGCTGCTTGTACGAAAATGTCACAAGAACGATTACTTCTGATTTCAAAGCAGACGAAAACCCTCGAAGTAATTGGTAACTTCTTCTGTATCTGTAGGTTCCGGACTTGAAACTACTCCCAAGATATAACAGTCGATGGTATCATTGGGCTCACAGAATCTTTCTCTTACTATAACGAGTTAATAAAAGGACAACCAGAACAAGCTAATGTTCTCCAGAAGTACAAGACCAAGGTAAGACGAATCTCTTGAATGTACGTGTGTATGTGGTGTGGGGGTGTGCGTGTGTTTTGTGTAATTGTGTGTGGTTGTGTGTGTGTGTGTGTGATGTCTTAGCTTGTGACGACGATAAGTCATGCGAAGATCTAGTTGATACTTATCACCAGATATGTTCCTAATGTTGAGTATATAGGCCTACTATTTTTTTTTTTTCAGGAATGAAAATTGTTAAATGGTAAAATTCGATATGTAGCTCGCTGATGAAGCTTCCAAAAACCAGATAAATTCTGGTAGGGATAAAAAAAAACTTCTTTTTATTTTTTGTGCTTGCTTGAGAAGCATTCCGAATCTGTGTACTTCACACTTTGTTAATATTGTTTTTAGTATAGAAAAAATAACAGTTCACGAGGCCTCGACATCATAGGTTATTCTTGGTTTTAAAATATTAGTTTTTTGAAAGAAAAAGTATTATAGGCCTACAACGCGTACATGTACAGTTGATATGACCTAATAGGCGTTACCAGAAATAGTGAATGGGCACTTCTTCTCCAAATCATTCAATTGTGAATATAATACCTGTGATGGCGTCCATGCAGTTGCCTATCACACAAGATACACATGTTTTACCTTAATCGAGGTCAGAATATATGGATATTACCATTTCTTAATGGCCTGCCTGTTAAGTTTTGTTCAAATTTATATATATACATATATACACAACAATGTTGTTGGTCCATGCCATCTCCTAAACAGCTGGTTATTCGAGGAGCCTGGCCCAGTACTGTTACATAATACATAGTCCTTGTGGAAGCTGTCACGTTTCTTGGTAACAGTAATAATGCTTCCATTCACAATTAGCGAAAAACACCTGTCACGTGCCTCTGGTAGTCGGTCGCACACTTGCGCCAGCTACCAGTTAGAGGGGTCGTGATTATATCGATAGGCTATTAAAAGAACAGTACATTTGGTTAAATATAATTGTCTCGCCTGAACTGTGTCAAGGAGGAGACCTAGTGATCATTTGTGTGTGTATGGGTATTGCTGCGTATGCTGTTTGTTATTGTCCGTCCGCATGTTCGATTCGATATTGATATCAGAAATACGAAAAGGTTATCACTTAGAAATGAATGACGTTGTTCTTCGTATTTTTTGATTGAAAGGACTTTGTAGGAGTATTTTCGCAATCCCAATGATAATTGTCCGTACAAAGATTCCAAATGCAATGTTCACATTGACTTTGTATAAATAGGGGATCTGCGGTCCCCCCCCCCCCCCCGTGATGTCACAAGGAAATTTTTGCAATAGTGATTGTGCCTTATATCGGTACACTCGGCTGAAATTCGGTCTAGGGTTTCGGCTGCCTGAGTCATAAATGAGGGTACAAAATCTTTCATATTTCAGGAATTGACCTTAAAATCCATCGATAGCGCAGCCAGGCGAGATACTTCTTGGCGGTCGCCTTGTATATATGAAAAGAGTAGGATAGTTGGAAGATCTAGTTGATACTCATCACCAGATATGTTCGTAATGATAAGTATGCAGGCTACTGAGATTTTTTTTTTTTTTTTTTTTTAGGAATGAAAAATGTAATGTTGAAAATTCGATATGTAGCTCGCTTGATGAAGTTTTCCGACACCCCCCCCGGGGGGAATAAGTTTTCGGTAGGGATAAAAAACTTCTCTTATTCTTTGTGCATGTGAGAAAGGCATTCCGAATCGGTGACTTAAACTTTGTGTATATTGTTTTTAGATGAAAAAAAAAAACACTTCACGAGGCCATCCGCACATCATAGGTTTATTCTTGGTTTCAAAAAAATAGTGTTTGAAAGAAAACGGATTAAGGCCTACAGTGCGTACATGCTACAGTTGATATGACCTAATCGGCCTTACCAGAATAGTGAATGGGCCACTTCGTTCCAAATCATTCAACTGTGAATTATAATACCGTGATGGTGTCCATGCTGTGCCTATCAACTCAGATTTACACAGGTGTTACCACTTAATCGAAAGGGTCAGAATATATGGATATTTACCATTCTAATTGAATCTTCAAGTTTGTCAAATTATATATTATATATAAACTTTATATATATATATTATATATATATATATATATGATATATATATTTATATATATACCACACAAACAAGTTCTTGGTCCAGTGCCATCTCCTAAACAGCTGGTTATTCGGGAGCCTGGCCCAGACGTTACATAAGACATAGTCCTGTGGAAGCTGATCAGTTCTTCAGGTAACAGTAATAATGCTTTCCGTTCACAATTAGAGAAAAACACCTGTCACGTGCCTCTGGTAGTCGGTCGCACACTTGCGCCAGCTACCAGTTAGAGGGGTCGTGATTATATCGATAGGCTATTAAACTATTAAATTTATTGTCAATATTGTCCCGCCGAACTTTGTTCAAGGATCGAGACCAGTTATTCACTTCGTGGTGTGTGTATGGTCAATGGCTGTCTGTCTGTTTGTCGGTCCGTCCGACATGTGAGTTTTCGATATTGATATCAGAAAAGACGAAAAAGGATATTCACTTAGAAAATGAATGGAGAATTCTTCCAGTATTTTTTGAAGAGACTTTATAGGAGATTTTCGTCCCAATGATAATTTGTTTCCATACAAGATTTCCAAAGGGACACGTTTCACATTGACTTGGTATAATAGGGGATCCTGCTGTTCCCCTCGTGATGTCACAAGGCCCCCCAAATTTTGAATAGCTGATTGTGCCTTTTTATCGGTACCTCGATGGAATTCGGTCTAGGGTTTTGGCTGTCATGAAATAGAGTGGTTACCAAAATCCTGTCATTAACAGGACCATCGACTTTTAAGCCCATCGATCGCGCAGCCAGGCGAGAAATTATGGCTATCGCCTTGTTGAATTATGAAAAGAGTAGGTACTTGTACGTTACTGATTGAAAAGTTGAATAATGAACCTTAATATTTATTCCTATTCCGCCAACAGGTTCCTCGATGTCATCAGTGAGGTATCTGATATCCAGAAGAGTAACTAAAATTGAAGCTACTTCAAACAGGGTTCTTAGTGATGTCCAGGAAACCATCAGCAGATAGTTGGACAGTCTTGCTCATCTCGTCTTGTTCCAAAAAGGTCGGACGCATTGTTTGCAATGAACATTTTTCCAAAGAGTATGTAGTAATTACTAATATTTTTTTTTTAAAAGGATAACGGTCCGAAGGCATTATTATCGGATTAATTGAACAGTATTATCCAGCGTATGTCATCGTATGATCGTTACGCTCAAGCCAGCTACGTGGAATTCGTTCATATTCCCATGTTCAAAGAAAGTTAGGTCTCTTAGTAATGTTAACTGGTTCAGTCTGTTAGACAGTTCGGAACCTGTCTCAATCTTTCTAATCGTCACGAAATCGGTTTGGGGGTTAGACTTCTATAATTTAAGGAATAGAAATAATCATAAGCTAACATGTACTATGGATGTCGATGTTAATATTGTGAGGTGAAAAGACAGGTCGGCTGTGCTTCGATTCTATGACTCGAGGCGGTGTGGTGTTGGTGTTGTACTTCGTATGAATTGGAACTGTTAGACAGACACAGAAGTTCTCTCGGTTTCGACCCGTCTCTCTGCCAGTCTGGCGATAGTACTTGCTGAATTCTTATAATGGGTCCAAACGTTGTATTGTTTAGCTTTTTTTAAATTGCAAGAGCACTTAGAGAAATTCTTGAGAATTTAGTTATGTAACGGAATGAGTTGCAAATGGACAGAACATTCTCACATATACTCTATGCTAACTGGGCTCGATCAAGAAAACACAAGAACATTTGGCGGTTGTAAATTTTTCTCAGTGAACTTCTGTTGCTCATACCCAAAACTGATATGAAAAAAACCATATATAAACATGCAATGGTTGTTACTTAAAGGGGAAACTCAAGGCAGGGCATGTTTATTTGCTTTCTGATTATTTTCCAGACATTCCTAACGGTGTTTTTGTGGACTTGAAGACTCCGGTATATGTCACAGTGAATTCGAAGTCTCGCCCTGGTGCATTAGTCATAAGTCCACAGCGCGGTACAGTGCACAGCGCCATTATTGCCCACAACTTTAAAATCCCTTCAATATCGTGACGAAGAAAACGACCAAGCAACCTGCATAGCCTAGGTGGGTGCATGAACGTACGTACGTGAGTTAATGCGTAATTCGCACAGAAAGTAGCAGAACGCCAGTTCATATCATAATTCTTCCAAACAAAGAGAATAATGTTAATTGAGAACAAATTGGATTGCAAAATTACAATGGTGGGGAGTCTCCAACTATACTAGGGAAAAGTATGGCCTACAACCGATTAAAAATAAAAACCACCAGAAGCAATAAATTGCCCACTCGCCAACATCTTCTCGAATTCGCTCGATCGCGTACACACAGTCATGAGAGATGCCCATTGAGTGAAGTTTTAAGTGTTGTATGTGGGTTCCACTGTACAAATTTTCATTGACAGTCGTAGTAGGAGGCGCATAATCCTGATTGTCATTTATATTCATGGACTGCGTTTTGGCAGATTGATTTATGTAGGCAAAATCGTCATTTTGTTCGGAAATCTTGAAAGAAAGTGGGGTGAAAATGCTAATTAGAAAGGGAAGGGGTTTGGTGTACAGAATATAAAGTATGATTGTTTCGACAAGGCCATGGTAAAACTTTAACTGACGTAATCAAATAACAGTTCATAGTTGATCTGGTATAACATGCTTATAGTGGAATATTCGCGTTCATAATCGCAGTCTGGGTCGCCGCTTACGTACAATAGAGGATTCTCGATAGTCACGCTATGGTGGCGCTCGTGCTACAGTAGCGCATTGGCAAAGGCGGAAGTTTGAACTCAAGTGTTTCAATCATGGAGGGGGGTCATTCGGAGCGCTCAAAATAAGGATGGAAGTGTTGGAAAGATGCAGAAAAGAGGGAAACAGTCTCGTGCCTGGAGCTGCCCCTTCAAGCAGTCGCGCACAATTACTGCACAACTTCAATGGAGTAATCAATATGGAATGCGTCAAACTGCTCCTCCTCATCTGTTGCGAGCCCATGGTTTCCCTTGTCCTATGCTGTCACCAAAATTAACTGTACCTACGACCTAAGATACCAAGGGATTATGGGATGAACGGCACTATTCGCCTCCAAGTCCAGATCCAAGTTATGTGTTGCTCAATTAGATTCTCCCACATTAGCCTAATGATAACGAATGGATCGCTTGCACCGTGCATATTCTAATCTCTCTTTGGCATTGTCCACAGTTTGATTTGAGACATGCTACCACATTCGACAAATTCTAATACGGACGAGTTAGGCGGACTGATGAACGACAGGAGGACTGAGCATCTAGTCGTGGTATTCTGTCTCGGTCAAATAGGTCACTACTCTAAGTCATAAATGTTACTGTCATAAAGTTTGAAATAATCTGCAATGCCTCAACCATGTCCCCCTCTGCCTCCGATAAGATAGCGTTGGCTATCCCGAGTAATAGCGTTGGCAAGCCACAAGTATAGCGTTGACAATCCACGTGTATACGTCATGAAATCTGGGTAGGAAAAAAAATAGGGGGCAAAAATGATAGAGGTTCTGTGAACAAATATAACAATGATTGAACATCTATACAGCATGCTACGTCCAAGCAAACGAATGAATTTACACAGAAATTTGATATATCTTCCAAATAATGACTGAACTTCCCTCAACTTACCCTGGCGTAGCGGCTTTTGGTCATTTTTTGAAGGTAGACTTACCATCTGTATCACCGACTAAATGTGAGACACGTTACCGGTAGCCGATACTCCCGCGGACGTTCATGGTATAGGCGAAGCGCCTCATGGCGTTAGTTTCCTCAATTCACCCCGCTTGTGCCTGGGATGATCTACGAAAGTTAATCGAGAATCCACGCTCGACGCAGTTATTAATAAACCAATCTGACCAAACGAACAGTCATTCGATTCCTTCACGATTCCCACCCCGACGAGAATCAGATTTGTAATTCACGACAATTCGCGTAATACATGAGCAGTGCTGCAGTCGAGTCCTCTCGATCCAAGTTCGAGTCTGTGTCACCAGTATCCGCCAATATTTTTGACCTCACTCACGTCCCGCTAACTATCTATCTGAGTGGGCAGCGTCAACCAGCCTCGTAGCCCGCCTTCGAGCCAGAGGGGGCGTGACGGTTTTCCCATTGATTTGGACATCGCGGAAGCGATGAGCTGGGGAGGAGGGGGGGGGGGGGGTGGTTACTTTAACTAACTTTGTGAGGACGTCAAAAAAGGCTCCCTCCTTCCAGGCTTCCTCGTATCTCACCATACCCCAATGCCATTTTGGGTCCGCTATTTCGCGATTATTCAATTATTCCCAACTCTACTGGACTGTTTGCTTTCCCACTATTTCTTCTCGTTCTCCCTTCCCTGCTTCATTTCCCGTCTTTTGCCTTCCATTTCCCGACGTTGCCACCTCCCCCAACTCCACCCCTCCGCCTCCACTACTGGCTACACCACTGGCGCCAGCCAACGCAGGTTAGTTAGTTTAGTAGGAAAGGGCCAGAAGGGAACTGAGTCCTCATGAACGACCCTGAAACCACATCAACCCAAGAAGAACTACAGAACCCAAATAATTCTCACTGTAGAATTCACAGTACATCACTGTAAATTCTACAGTAAACTAATTTTCCCTTTAACTCCTGTAACTTACTGTAGAATTTACAGTCAATTACTGGCAACTCTGCTGCAACTCTACAGCATTTTGTTTTTACAGTCTAGCTGTTCATGTCGTGGGTATGATCTACGGACTTTACCCCCCTCCCCCACCCCCTCTCATTTTCTTCTGAAGCAGTAATATATTTCGTTTCCGACGTTTTTCCTCTATTCAATTGTTTCCCCCCTCTTTTTTCATGGCGTAGCCAGCGGGGGAAGGGGGCATACTGCCCCCACACAATTTTGGGGGACGCAATGGAAGTCGGAAGACAAAAAGAGAGGGGCTTCTTTTTTTTCCTTTTTTTCTTTTTGGTGAGGGTGGGGATGGGGGTCGGAGGGCAATATATCATAATCATACTCAAGCAATATATCATAATCGCACTTTTGAAAACCCTGTAACATTCAAAAACTATAACTGGAATGAGAAAATAGAACTTCTTTCGTTTGGAAAATGGGACTATTGCCCGCCGCTTATAAAGTGCTAGGTGAACGTGACAGTGTGAGTGAGTCTATAGTCATCATACATTTGCCCCCACCCCCCAGCATGATATGAATCAAGATTAAATTTATTTACATACCGGTGAATTAAAACAACTCGACGAACGAATATTCCAGGGTAGTAGTAAATGCTCTTTTTTATCTTGCTAGTTTTGAGAAAATTCGTTACATGATACTTCATTTTGAACAATTTTCCAATGCACCCACAATATGTCCTTATATCTGGCAAGTACATACGAGTAAGAAGCATCACATTACCTTAAAATTAACTGATATTCTTTATTTTATTAGAATTGTGACATCTGTACATGCAGTCACATGTGATTGTTGTTTTATTTATGCTAGCTTACATGCTACTTCATTTTTAGCAATGTTTCGAATGCACCCTCATTATGTCTTCATATCTCTGTCAAGTGCATGTGGTAAGAAACAGTGATCATAACACCTCATTACATAACACCTCATATATCATTAAATTAACTGATATTCTTTGTATTCACCATAATTGTGACATCTATACATGAAGTCGCATGTGTTCGTTGTTTTATTTATGCTAGTTTAAAGTATATGTGTTACATGCTACTTCATTTTTAACAACGTTTCGAATGCACCCTCATTATGTCTTCATATCTCTGTCAAGTGCATGTGGTAAGAAACAGTGATCATAACACCTCATTACATAACACCTCATATATCATTAATTAACTGATATTCTTTGTATTCACCATAATTGTGACATCTATACATGAAGTCGCATGTGTTCGTTGTTTTATTTATGCTAGTTTAAAGTATATGTGTTACATGCTACTTCATTTTTAGCAATGTTTCGAATGCACCCTCATTATGTCTTCATATCTCTGTCAAGTGCCTGTGAAGCAGTGATCATAACACCTCATTACATAACACCTCATATATCATTAATTAACTGATATTCTTTGTATTTATCATAATTGTGACATCTATACATGAAGTCACATGTGTTTGTTGTTTTGTTGTTACCCATAAGCTATAAAAACACATGCTGATTTGCCTATTAATTGCATTTTCAATGAATTTCCTTCCTCATTTTTAGCTCAAACCTGCTATGCTGGTTGAGCTATTGTGATGCCCATGTCATTCTATCTATCTATCCAGTCTGTATTTACCTCTGCTTTTTTGGCCACCAAATGTTCGTGCTTCGATCGATCTCGACAACACTTTGTCACAATGTTTCTGACTGATGGTCAAAATGGCAAGAGGGCACGATGGGTCATGATGTGGGAAACTGTGAAACTGTGAAACCCTTAGTGGTACCAATGCATTGTACAGGAATGGAGGTGAAAAGGTCATTAAAGGGGGTAGTAGGCAATTGTGTTCAAAGTGTAAAATAATATGCAAATTGCACGTTTTTGGACCCTTGAATACTATGCTTCAATGTATCTCGACCACACTTGGTCACAATGTTTATTGACTAATGGGTCATCATTGACAACCTCAATGTCAAGGCCATGATAAGGGAACAATGTATAAGAATTGACTGGTATACTTATGGGTCCCACAGGAATTGTAGGTGGAAGGTCATAAAAAAAGGGGGGGGGGGGGTTATAGAGCAATTTTGTTCAAATAGTAGAATAATATGCAATTCGCATGTTTTTGGCCCTCATGCTCATGCTTTGATGGGCATCGACCAGAGTTGGACATAATATTCATTGACTGCTTGAGTGGCATTCGTACACACCAGAGGTCAAGGTTGAAAAGGTTTTTTTTTCAATGAGGGAGCCTAATGGGCCCCCATTGTGGAAAAACTTTATGTATTTCCTATCTATCAAATGAAGTTGTATCTTAATGATGCTCGCTCAGTGTCATCAAGGTCAGCATAACTGAAATCCAGTTACAATACTACTAACACATCATACCAGTTCACTACATATTGAAAATTGGTCCGGTTTGAGCTTCTAAACATTGGTTTCTAGATGATTCTTGAGTCGGTAACCTTGACGAAAGCACAGGGTTCATGTCAGTCATTGTGTATGGTGTATGTATGGTTGAGCCTGGTCTTGTAAACACAATAACTCGACCCCATTGGATGGATCAAGCTCATACTTGGTATGTGTGTTCCCCATGATGAGTATATACATGAACCCTATTGTCTTGGGGGTAGTCAAAGTTCAGTCTGAGGTCACAAGGGAACTCTGGGAGGTCAAACTCAGTAATCCCAAGTTTGTTGCCCATGCAACCTGAGTACATTAACCCATTTGTTCTTGTGTCTGGTCATACGTCATAGAAAATCAGTCAAGGAACCAGCTAAGCTTAAGGTACATAATGAGGAATCCAGGACAGGCACGTTGTTTCTTACAAGCAGTGGCCGGTGATTGAGAGTGGCAGTTCAATGCTGCCAAGTGCCTCCCAGGCATTGCTCCCATGAGAGAGTGGGTGATTGTAATAAAAATTAGGAAAGGAAAAACGCCACATGGAACTAGATTGATGAAGAAGCAAAATAATGCACAAGTTCGCATCCGAGCCCTTCAATGCCGCCAAAAAATTCAAAAGGGGGAGGGGGACACACCTCCCCTGATACCCCTTCCCCAGGACGGCAATCGATAAATAGGGACCATCAGTCAACTTCCCCCCCCCTCCCCCACGGACAAAACTTAGTACGCCCTGCTATTTTTCCTCTCTTTTTTGTCTCGCCTGAATGAAATTTAGGAAGAGACATAGTGGTCACTGTGGCGTGTGCAAAGTCATCAATTAAGTTGGGAAATTAGCTCCTTTTATTAAATTATGGTTAAGCTCTTGGCGGATACGTCAGAAAACGTAGGGCTGCAGTGAGGTAGTTTGGCATGTGGGACCTGGATGACAAGTGGATTAACTGATTAGATTTCAGCCTGGAATATGCTAATTAAGTGTCTAATTTGCATAATTTATTCGAATTTTTCAAGTTTGTCGGATTCTCACGAAACTTGGTGGATGGGTATACCATGGTTCCCGAGAAATTTAAAAGTGAAGTCGGGGGTCACTGGAGGTCATTTAATGTGTTAATTTGCATAATTTATGCAATTTTGAGGTTGGATTGCCAAAATAACTTGGTAGATGTTGATCCACCTGATCCTGATCATTTTGAAGGTACAGCTGGGGTCAGTAGAGGTCATTGTATGTGCCTAATTTGCGTAATATATTCCAATTTCCACTTGGTAAGAATTTCGCCAAAATCATTAGGTATGTCCGGAACATTTCTGGATCGATGTGTTTGATGTTCAGGAATTTGATGAATGCAATCTTATAATAGTTCGGTAGAATAAAGCACTGAGGACGAGTAAACCATAGCTCCTGTGACAATTGTGCTGTTATAAGCTGCCACAAGCAAACCATCTCTCACCCAACCAATTTGATCAGTTTGATTAGACCTTCAAAAATACTGTTACATGTTTCTTTCCTCTCTTCTGCCTGGGGACTGGGGAAAAATGGGGAGGTTCCTACAGTAATTTGGGACATCTGACCGATGCATGTGGGATAGTTTGTTGGTGTGTGGGGAGGCGGGCGGGTATTCGCTGCCTGGCGGGGAGTGAAGGGGGGCATGTCCTGGCTGCTTGGAAATAAAAGGCAATGAATAATGAAGGGAATGATTTAAAAAGGACAAAGAAGCCCGGGCTGCTAAGGGGATTTAGAACATTTTAGAAGTTGGATTTTGGGTCAAAGAAGTAAGTTGAATGAGCGATAAAACTATTCAAATCTGGGTATTTATGGAGAGAAGAGTGGGGGGAGGGGCGTGAAGAAGAAAAAGCAATTACTTTGTAATAAGAATCAAATCAAACTTATTGGTCAGATTTTTTAGGAATTGTATGTGTTTATATGGAAAAATTGTGGTCGTTTGACATGACGATGGTCGCAGGACGCTAGTTGATGGTTTACAGTGTGTAGTGTAGTGAATAATAGAAACCACCGATCGCGCAACCAGGCGAGATACTTTTCGGCGATCGCCTTGTTTTTCTCTCTCCTTCTTTTGTCTCCCTCTGTAGTCTTTTCGACGTTGTTCTTTGCTTACTCATTTATCTCCTTTTCTCTATCTTCCTCTCATTATTCTCTTTTTATTCCCTTCTTTTCTTCCTTTTCTTTATTTCCTTCTCTCTTCTTTTCTTCTCCGGGAGACGAGCCTGGTACCATGGATGATAAGGATTCGATTGCAAACGGTTTTGTTCTCACAATGAAGTTTACACGTTTTCACGATGAAGTTCGGCAATTTCGTTATAAATCAAAACTGATTTTTGACGCGCTAACACAATGCAGGTTAATATTCGAGACTGACACCCTGAGACATCTCTTGGAGAATAATTCAATCTGATAATCTGAAACGAAATAAAACGCAGAAATGATGATGGTTGTCGACAAAATTATATCACCATTCTAGTCAACGTCAGAGCATGTTGCCAGGAAAAAATACACTCCGATTTTCAAATTGGCTCAAAAGAACGTTCACAATTGACACATGGGATGGGGAAAGCATTGTCTTTCCGGATGACCAAGCACACGCAGAACGCCCATGTATCTCTTGGCTTGCATAGGCCGGAGGATAAATTCCGCTCTATATTTCGCACATGGTGGGGGTGATGCTCCCGATCCGGCCATCATCCCACGAGTGAATTAACCGAACCCGCCATTTTCCTGACTATACCAGAAAACATACTACAGCTTCATTTGCTCTCTGCTTCATCGATGTCTATATTACCCGATAGGTGGAAATGATTCCCTGAAAAACCGATTAAAATTTTGTCAATTGTCTGTATAGGCCAGAGGACTAGAAGCCATGGAACGCGACTGTATGTGTGTATGTGCGCTGTGGTGTGGTGCTTTTTGTGTGTGACTTGGAGCAAGAGGCCATAAGGCTGAAATATGTAAAGTTGCAAATATCGAGAGGAAGATCCCGATCTTGTTCATGGTACCAGTCCAAGGTCAGAGAGGCCGCAGAAGAAAATGCCCAGGAGCATGATGTCGCGAGATGGCGAGCATTAATCCACTCAAAGTTTGCGCGTAAGTTGCATAAAATGAGGAAAAACCCCGCTATGTTTGAGCCAGTGAACTTTCTTCCAAATCAAGAGATGAAACAACTATGATTACGATATCTGGAAAACACAAACAATATTGAATTTATCAGGCATGTAGGTTGCAAATATAACCGGACCAGTGGCGCATCCACGGGGGGGGGGGGGGTTGAACCCCATGACCCAAGTGATCAATTAATTTTTTTATCGAAAATGTTTTTTGCAGGTCATTATAGGTTTTGCATGTTATTTAGCAATTTGCAGCAGCAATCAGTCTAAAGAGGGTCCATAATGTATTATTGCCAATAGGAAGAGTGAGGTCATTTATGAGGGCGCACTTTTCCTGGATTCGGACCTCACCCCCCCCCCCCCCCCAGACAAATCTCTCGGTACGCGCCTGAACCGGACCCAGTTGTTTGGGGCATACAGCGTGAGTCTAGGGCCCTTATCAGAGTGAGGCTTGTTACACTTGTTCGAGATAGGCATCAGTGTTGAGGCCAGTTTTTGGCGGCCTCGGTCGCGGAGGTTTGCGGCCTCGGCCTCGTAGCTTCCGGCCTCGGCCTCGTAGCTTCCGGCCTCGAGTTTTGGGCCGAGACCGGACAATATTTTTCCGCTATTAAATTGAAAAAAAAATTGATGTCACAAATTATGCTCCTGGATTTGTTCGAATTACCGCGACAACTTGAACTAACGTAGCATACTCGGTATCACCCAAAAGACTGCGATAAAATATACTGGCGCTGCACTCGGATCGGCCTGCCGCGCGCCATGCAAGTCCCCAGTGCCGTGCTAGAGTGCCGGCTGTCTAGGGAGCTAGCTGGCTATAAGCAACTTAACAGTGCTGGATGCACATACACTGAATGCACATACGCATATGTATAGCTTTTAGCATTTAATATAAATTCAAATTTTGCACACCAAATTGTGTGTGTGTGTGTGTGTGTGCGTGTATGTGTGTGTGTGTATGCGTGTGTGTGTGTGTGTGTGTGTGGTGTGTGTGTGTGACGCGATAACTCGACTCCACCTGGATCAAGTTCATACTTGGTATGTGAGTTTCCCATAATGAGTGCATGATCCCTATGCTTTTTGGTCAGGCCAAAGGTCATCTTAGATCAACAACTTTCAAGGCATCCAAGGTATTTCTATCTCTTGGCTTTCTGTTTTGGGTTTGTCACTTTAGGTTTGAGTATGCTTACTGCGCTAGCCAATATGGATTTTAAAATGTCATTTCTTATAGATTAAAAAAAAAAAATTGTCGACACAATGATTAGATGGGCAGGTCATCTGCTGATTAATTTCCACAACCTTTTGGAAGCCAGATGGTGCAGCCAGAATCGAGTACTCTATATGCCCTGGCTGGAATGTGCTACCTGTCCCAGCCAGTAGTGCGCCAGTGGAAGGACGTGTGTCCAGACATGGAGGGGGGGGGGGGCTAATCTACACGGGCCCAAGCTTTTCTTCACAGATGTTGGAATACTGGATGGGGGCTAATTCCTGCACCGGGCCAAGCGTTCCACAAGATGCTGGGATAATGGATGTTTTCAAAACGCAGTACCACTGTCTAGCTTCTCAGGTCCGACCGTGCACTTGATGAAGAGTCAATTGAAAAGTATTATTTATGGTGAGGTTAAAATTTAATGAGAAGTATAACCTTATAGCCAATCTCACAAGATTAACATTTCACAACTACTTTTTTTTTTTCATTCTGAGATGACTTCAAGAATAAAGTTGTTACATCTTCAATTGTGTTTTTTCATCCCTATTCTTGGGACTTCAAACCTTGTTGTGTCCATATATTAATCATAATGACTATAGCTGTAGTCATGGGGAAAGACAAACCATATGGATTTAAACACTGGTAATTTGAAATTTCATGCGGCAATATATGCACGGCCTCGGCCTCGAGGTGTGGCCTCGGCCTCGAGGGTGCGGCCCCCCGGCCTCGGACGCAGCAGGCCTCGACTGAAGGAATACCTGGAGAATGGACATGATAATCAACATCGAATCAGAGGTGTTGTTCGCAAAAGTCGAGAAAACAACCCTGCGTAACTTATGCCAGCAAGCTTCAAGGCGGGGTTCACGTAGGATGTCGCAAAGTTTAATCATGATTTGTGTCTCGTCGGGGCAATTTTGTAATTCACACCCCAGGAATTGTTAATTAATCTACCATCGGATGTTCGCACGAGGTTCTAACTGGGACCCGAAGCACCGTGAAGCAGCGAGTGTCAGCTCAGCATGATACGTGGATAAAATATTATCGGAGGTGTGCGTTTCCTGTCAGGGATCATTACAATTTTAAATATTTAGGATTTTTTTCCGCTCTTGTTATAAGAACTTGGCCATCAATCGAAGAATAACGGGGTATATCTTAGAGCTAAAAAGAACTTCAGTTTATGTGTTTCAATAGGGGGACGATGATAAAATTCAGACGTGATATGAGATTGACCTTCCCAGTTGTCCATTAATCCACTACTGCCGTCGCCAAGTTAGAGCTTCTCCGGTACTATAGGAGAGGAGGGAGGATTCAATGTGGTCACTACATAACAATCTTGCGAGCGTTGGGAGATGATATCAGTTAGATAAAAACATGAGCCGGTTTGTATATATATTCAAGGCGTTGGTTAACGTGAATTTAAGTCTAGAATTCCACATGGGATCAATGCGGGGGGCAAAATGGTGATTAATGATTAGGGCACTAACTGCAGTACAATAGAGGGCGTTTTCAAATGTGTATGTTAACATTTTGTAAGGTCAATATGACCAAGCCATCGCAATGAGCCAGTTCGTGGTCGTAAGTGGGCTTGCTCCACCACTGCACAATTACGTAAATTGTAAATTTTTCTGGCAAGATTTGTGATTTCAGCAGGGGAATTTCGAAGGATAGTTCTGCACACTGTACGTTTCAACGTCGAACTCCATTCCCGCTCATGACCTTTGACACATCCAGGATCCTCCCATTGAACTCTGTAAACTTCTCTACTCCGAAATGGTTTATAGATGGACTATAATTTTTGAACGCGTAGCAGACACAAACTGTCGATGATTGTGATTGGACTAGTGGACTTGTCCTTCTCCATTAGTTTTCTTCTGCCATATGAATGAAATGTCTGACGCCTGTCGGCTGTGCGTATGGCAGCATTCACTTGTATTCTGTATCACATTTCGCTTCGGGTATCCCTTTGCACACTACTGTACCGCGATCGTACTCCACAATCCGCATCCCGTTGCCCAGAAAATACGAGAAAAAAAAATTCATTATGATGAAGCTGTTTAATTGAGATACCGTATATAAGAATAGCCCATCCCGATAACACATCTCTGGGATTACTTCAATGAAACCTTTATTACCCGTTAGACTGCCGTATCCCGTTTTCCCAAAAAGATAGAGGGTTGGTTGGTGGCATAACCTTGTTGTTGGAACTGATATAGATGACATAACAAAACAGAATTGAGACCCCCAGTACGCCCCCGCGAAGCCAGAGGAACCGATCTATTGCCTATATTTGTTCCTCGGGACGACGAGGGCCATAATTCCTCGACTACGGCACACCCGCTGGCCTAAACGATTTAGTTTGCTCCCTGTTATGTGTTCCTCCATGGGTATCGCTATTTTTTATACATTGACGCCCTTTGTGGATTCAGGGAACGTTGCCTCATAGTAACTCTAGATAACTTGTGGTTTGGTCAAGTTCCAGGATCGTAATATATGCTATGGGTGAGATTTTTAATTTAGTTTTCTTCTTCCTCTCAAATCGCTTATCCAGTCCATAATTGCTTCAATCACCGATGACATCTCTCTCGAACGTTCGTGCGAATAATCGGAACATTGATAGCCCATGTGCAGTGATTCTCGATTTATTAAATCTCGTGAACGAGGATTCACCTCCTGACTCCTCGAACTATACGTTTCGCACAGCCTGCAGTTATTTTCTCTTCTTTGCTCTGTCCCAGTGCAGTGATGACATACTAGTAATGCAAACATTACAATACACGGCTATCCCCCTAAAATTTGCGTCTAAAACGAACCCGCGAATCGGACGAGGGAAAAGTTCCATTTTCGAGCAGAGATACAGATCAGTTTGCGATGAAACCAATATAATTGGCCCGCCCTCCTTTTTTTCTGTTAGTTCCGGTTTTTTATTTTTTTTTTCATTCGAAATCGTGTGGAATGTGCTGAAAGTGATAGCGATTTATTCATACGCGTGAAAACAATGTCATGGGTCCCGCTGTTATTACCCGCTGCTGGGGTTGCGAAAGCCTATTAACCTTCCCACAAACGCGGCCATTATCAATTCACGCGACTAGCGGTTCAAGCCATACAGGTGCCGCCATTCAAAAATTGCCAAAAATGAGTATATATTTTTTGACCATTAAATTACATTCTAACCCTTTTGCAGGCCTAATTAGATAATCTACAGCTTGCCCTCTTGGGCGTATAACTGTTACAAAAATTTAGGGCTAACGAATTCTAAGACAAAACTTTGGGCCATTTCGCTGACGTCCTCGCTCCCAACATTTACGTTATTATGGACATTACACGGAATATAGGGAATTGAGGCCCACAGAAGCCAAGAAACCTGCAGACAGTTCATACCAGAGGACAGAGAGGACAGAGATAGGTGAAAGGAGGGGGGGGGGGGGAGAGGGGTGTAGCTGAAGGAATTGAGCGACGTGGTGTATGCATTTTGCAGTTCAGTATAGGTTGTGCAGTTATTTAGCAAATAATTGCAGCAGCATGTGGTCTAAGGGACACTCCTACATTGTACTTATTTGTCCATGGGGGAGTGAGGCCATTTTATTAGGTCGCCCTTCCCTCGGTTCCCGACGCCCAACCCGGTTAACACGGCTAACCAACTTGCGAGTTAACCTACATTGGCGATTCAGAAGAGCACTACATCTACTAGAGCAAGACTAGAGAGCATTCAGCAGACTGTGACAGCGTCCACAGGAAGAAGATTCAATTAGAGCAAGAAAGGACATGCTGAAAACATACCCATAAGTGAAACATACCATACGGAAAGTCTGCAGTCACGATCATTACACGCGGACAAACCACCACTATATGTTGGACGAATAAAGAGTTTAGTTTGGAATAAAAACACAGAATCCAGGCAGGTTAGAGAAGCGATCTGCAACAGAGACCAAGACAGGACAGCGATTACGGCTACGACATAGATAAGGCTATGCGTACAATTTGTCGCATATGTAACCACAGACTGACCGATTAACATCTCGCTATCAAACTTGGAGAAGAGGGTTAGTGTCCATTTCTAGAGTACTGGGTCAGTGAAATTCAAAAACAAAACCGTCGAAACTCAATATATTCCATTTCATTGTATGTGCAGGCAATCTATTCTAACTATGTTTATCATCCACCAGATGGAACTTCTTAAAAACAAAAGATATAATCGATTTTGCCCTTCTAGAATACACGGAAAATGTATTGGGCGATCCAAGGCTTCGCCCCAGTACACCAATCAAGGGACAACATATACGGTCCCTGTAACCCTAGCGAAAAACCCAATATTCGCTAACAACACCATCACCACAACCTCCTTCCAGAATGGCGTCGACTATCCCCGCTAGTTGAGTAATCTTACATGGCTTTTTCTCTACCAACATCTACTAACCTAAAGTTTTAATACACAATTTGGAATTGTCTGAAAAAGGAAAACGATCACCATGATAACCAAAGTCCTCCAGAATGCCGCCATCACTTGGAGAGAAACGTCACCTTGGTGAACTGGAACAACTATCAAATTTTTGATCATGGGTCCCCCTGGAATGCACGCCTGACCTTTGGCTTTCTCTGTCCAGACCCCGACAAGGCCTTCAGTGGCACCTGAACGTACCCCTGACAGCTTTTGAAAGGCATTCGAGCAGGTATATGCTCCCCAAAATCATACACCTGCTCCTACTGGAGAGTCGTGCTTCCCCCGCTGGCGTACCAATCCTCCGAATTATTTTCTTGTTCCTCTTCTCACCCACTGTCTAATCAAAGTGTACGTCACACGAATTCTTCCTCTCAGTCGAGTCCACGTTCCTCGAATTTCGTCGTAGATTTACCCTCAGTCAGTCTACTGATAGGCCTCGCTGCTTGGAGAATAATTTCAATTATGTTATATGTGGCGGGTGATGGTTCAGTTAAGACGAAGTAATAAAGACCGTCCAATTCCCACAAGCGAAACTCTGTCCTGTATTGGGCTCTCTGTTGATAGTCTCGAGTGAGTTTGATCCTTATTCACGAAGAAATTGAAATTTCGTAAATGACTGCTGCTTTAAATGGAATACTGACCCCTGAAGTTGGCAACCCAGGGGTTGGAATGTAATACGAGAATTCTCAAACCCCCAAGCTATCCCTTATTGCGAACATGCGAATACTCTATGCTGATTGGTCGACTACTTAGTTCTGCACCTCACTGTGTCTCTGACGATAAAACAAGGGCGCCAGGTCAAAGTAGCTCAGCAAGTCGAATTCAAGGATACTTGCTTCATTGGCATGGTTATGATTAAACTACTGACCGCTCATTGGGAGTTCAAAGAAATATTTAAGATATGAGGTATCTCTAGACATTTTTTTTGTTTCTTCATTTCGGGGTTGTAGAGAATACGGATCATTTTTCATCAACATAACAAAACAACTCGCACTAAAGTTCAGCTAAATGTTCTGTCTCGCCTGTATTTCCCCCAGCGACATAATTAGCGTTATCAGTCCTTAAACTCATCGTCCAATAAACCCGAAGGACAGATCGAGACGAGTTAATGTTCCTCCACATTTTACCCGGTACTACTACTTAAGCGATTAGTCACTTCGTGATGTATAATAATTAAGAAATAATAATAATGATAAATACAGCATTTTTTTTTTGGGGGGGTTTAAAGAAACGCGCTCAACTGCATAGCCTCCGAGACTTGAGGAGTCAACACTCCGTGACATGCAAATGTCGTTGGGAAGGGGCATGTCATACTGGAGAACTGAACCCACCTTTGGTCTCCTCATAAGGGGGTAGGCCTTATTCAAGTACCAGTTAGACCTGATGTAGTCCACACCAGTGGAGACCCAAATAACCAAATTTCCCTCTTTTGCCTCTTCAAGGCCACTTGGTGAAGAGCCCCCACCCCCCCCCCCTCAATCAGCTCGATCGATTCTGGATTTCAGAGTGCACGTATCGAATGTGGCAAATTGTGTACATGTTAAACATTTCTGCGACTTTAGTCTCACTTTAATAGACCTAATAACCCTTCCTATATACAAGTGTGGGATTCCCCACTTACAGGGTTCCGATACACATTTTTTTAATTCAAGCAGCATTAGCTACGAAAGTTCCATTGTCGTGGTAAAGGTAAACGGTACCTGGAGTAACACGATGTTACCGATAACCAACCTCGAAACCGTACCGGGTAGCTCCCCGGTATACGGTAACCTAGCGGAAACTTATTTTGTTCCCGGAAGGGGGGCTGTCACCTCACAACATACCTCTGACTGAGCAGTTTCCCCTGTGAGTCTTGGGGGTAGGGAGAACAACAACCACCTCCCCATGTTTGAACTTATGCGATGAACGAGGTAACAGAAGAATTGGTCTTTTCAACAACTACTATTCAAAAACAGTTCCGTGTACCTAACAGGGAAACCTAGTAATCCCAGAGAGAACCTTACCCTAAGACCCATTAAATCACGAAAAACCTACCCATATGACCTATAATCCCAGAAAACCTCACCCATATGACCTAGTAACCACGAAAAACCTTACCCATATGACTTAGCAATCCCAGAAAACCTTACCCTATGAACCATAGCAATCCCAGGGACATTACCATATACGACATAGTAATCCCGGTAAAACCCTTACCTACTTATCGTAGACCAAGGCAATTCCAGAGAATCCTTGCCCATAAGGACCTAATCATTCCCAGGAAATCGTTCCCATATGACCTAGCAACCCCCCCGAGCCCCCACCACAAACAAAAACCTTCATCATAATGGAGCAAGTAATGTTAGATAAACCTTACCCATATGCCATTGATAAACTCCAGAAGAGCCTACACCACGCATAGGACCTAATGGTTTTTCAGTACAACCTTACCCCTATGGCCTAGTGATCCTCGGAAACCTAATCCCAAGGGACCTGGTAAACCTAGAAAACCTTGCCCCGTATGACCTAGTAATTCCAGAAAACCTATAGGATCTGGTATTCCAGAGAACCCATACGACCTAATAATCCCCAACCAACAACCTTCACTTATAGACCTATCAATCCCAGCAAACCCTACTCATAGAACCTAGTAATCTTAAAAACATCTTACCATATGACCATAGTATTTTCCCAGAAATCCTTATCCATAGGATCTATAAATTTCGAAAATCAATTTACATCGGCACAATGGAAATAAAACCGGTAAATAGATCGGTCCTCACTCACAACCCCCCCCCCCCCCCCTCTCCCTTCCTTCCCGCCTCGCTGCTAATTAAATCAAGTGAACTAGCTGTTCACCAATAGTCAACAACAGTAACGGTAAAAAGTATTGTTGTTTGTGATGGTTATTTATTAACTTTCGATATATACAATTAAACATAATGGGTTGAAAATGAGAATATAATGCACGAGCAAGCACGACGACATTAGGCCGACCAGTTTTTAATAACAAATGCACGCGAGATTTAGTGCCAGTGGCTTGTCTCGGGGTAAGTGTCTCATTGCTAGTTGTTTACTTCTCTTGGACGTTTCAATGATAATGGCGTTCCGGATATTTCTTGCTTTTTAAATTCATCGAAATCATTATATTTTTAGGTACTCTTGGTACTCTTGGTACTCAATTACTTCACAATGAGAGTCTGCTCTTTCGGTGGTCTTCAAGAATTTGACCGTTTAATCAATATTTGATGACAGTGTCAGACGTCCGTTTTTTTTTAATTTTGATATACGTTGTAAAATGCTAAAAGAGATGAAATCAGCGCAGTCGAACGTGGTGGTAGCTGCGGACAGCCAACATTACCTCTGCAAATACACTGCATGTTCTTCATCATTCCGCATTTATCGTACGCTGACATTTATTGACCTTTCTTCACCTTGACCTTGGAATGATTTGGTCACGTTATGGCCTAATCTTCGCCACAACGTCATCCATTACAAACTGTGCAACATGGAAACACACTTGAACGCCTGCTTTCAATTGCCTAATGTTGGCAGACCCAGGCGCGGTTTTACGGGGCTCCGTGGCTCAAGCCCAGCCCCCCCCCCCCCACAAAAAAAAAAGACAAAGAAACAAACCCGAGTGGGGTTTTTTTTGATATTTTTATGTTCAATTGCGTATTAGGCAATATTGACTAACATAAGCATCCTGCCTACCTCCACCGACCTTAGGACTCTACCCAATTTACCCACCGCATTGTCACAATTCCTCGCGATAACCCGGTTACGCCTACTCCTCAATGTCCTGAAAGTAAAATCTATCTCTATTCCCTTCGTAAAGGTCGAGTACATCGGCTTGCTTGTACAGTAGTAGTAGACAACATGTGGTGCAACTGCGTTCTTCGGGCATAATAGACGCGCCTTCCAGGACGGACTATCCTGGTCCACACGAATTCTGTCTGTCGTGATCGGTACTATAGTGGAGCGCCTGCCAGGATGACATCGTAGCTCTTGGTTAGCGCAACTCGTGTGTACCGGAGTTAGGGTGGGATGGGTCAGGCCCAGGCCGGGTCTCTTGCCCGGGAGAATGCCAAGGGTGACGGGAACGAGCGGTGGAAGCGGCGAGGTGGCCTTCCAAGGCTGAGTAGTGAGTGAGTGAGTGACTACTGTCAATGTGACAAACCACGCTTCGCCCCATTATTTTTCCGTACTGGTGGCGTACCCCGGCCTTGCACAGTGGGTAAGATGGTATACGGAACAGCGTTCTTTACCGTCCTGCGTGCATAAATTTTTATTACTAGACAAAAATACAGGACTGACATAGTCACGGATCGTAGTACTGGTATAGGCATTTGGGCCTAGTTTTTCTTTGAGAGTTGTCAATCACACAGTCAAATTTGAAATATGGTCATCGTTTAGGTCTGTGAATAAACATCAGCACCTTGAGCACATGACATTGTTCCATATACAGAGTTGGTCACGGATGCCGTCTTAAGGTACCTCCATGGTAAGTCCCAGTTAGTTGGTACATATATGTAAAAACTGCCACTACACTTCAGCCAGATTCTATCTGTCGTTCACAAAACCCTTAACCCCCTCGTTCCCCTGAAGACTAGGTCAAGAGCCGCGCAACATTGCTCCAGCGGCACCGTGCACTGCTGCAAATCTGGTGACTTGATTGGTTACAGTTCTTATGTCCTCCCTTGAACACATTTCGGTCAATTCTGTCACATTACGAAGGCACTGTCATATGGCATAATGCCACGACACGCCGACATGATTCCTTTATGCAGCAGTAACCCATGTGATATCATATTAGTACTCTACTTCCTTACAAAACACCTTCACGTTATTGAGAATGAGGCACGATCTATATTTCAAGGCTGAAACCTTGCAGGACAGTGCCGTTTCCTCCGGTTTTTTATCCACTGGCCATCTGGAGAGTTTTTGTTGGAAGTCAAAAATTTCCTTGGACGATCCGCGCCATACCTATTGGTTGCGCTCCGCTTAGATCAGTATTCCTCCCATTAATCCACTCCGTTTAACCCCCTCCCCAAAAGACTCGTACAGCAGCCAACATAATTAGAAAGTGACGAAGGGGTAATTAATTGATTCTTAATTAACATTCAATCACAGTATGCAATCACGAATGGAACTCGCCCTGGCTAGTGGTGAGCTACATCCTCCTGCCCAGTTTAACTCTTGATCACATGTAACGGTTTAGATCTTTATGAGTGATATGTGACAACAGTCAGACAACGAAGGAACGAACGAAACGACGGGAGAAACATGATTACTTGTAGAGCTGCTTACGCCCCGCGGCAACAGCTAAAAGTTACTTGGGGGTTTATACCAGAACCGCCAGAGCGGCTTACTTAGAGCCTAAGTAGAGAAGTCGAATGATTGTAGGCTTATATACAACCAATACTATCTTGAAGCAAAAGAGTATTTTATTTCTCGTAGGTGATTTCACATAATTTTCTGCACACAAAAAGTTCACAAATTGGTGACACATTAGAGGCTGCATATTAAGGCACCAATACCATCTGAGGAACATAGAACTTTTGAACATGAGTCTATAGACCTTGATCGAGAGAGGCTTTAACAGGTTATCTTGGACTCTCCTCATTCCAAAACTTTTACTGATTGCTTGGCCTCTTAGGGAAAGTAACAATATAAAATGAATCATGGAATGTCACCATGGCTGACGAGGGCGATCCATAATTCATGAAAACGAAAATCCAATAAAGAGATCTCGCAAAACCAAATGCATAGGCTGAAGTATACCAACTCTAGAAGACACCTGTCGCACATCAATCCTATAATTACAAGTCGAAGAATGTAGTATTGCCACTCCTTTTAATGACATAAAGATGAGCTACACAAAAATGCGGGAGTAATAACGAGTCATAAGAAGACATGATTGTAATAAGATGTTCAAAGACGAAAGAATTTTAACTTCGGACGACAACATATTCTCATATATCTCCTGACTAATTGCTTTTTCATTCGTCACTCGTTTAGGCAATCAACTACCACAGTCAATATTGTCCATTGTAGATGAGCAGAATGCAAAACATTATTCTATTTTCTGAAGATTGGGAATCCCTAACTGATCAGTCTAGGAAGGAATCATTCCCCGAACCGACTTATCAGTCGATTAACTAATACGCAAATGTCCCTGTTACACATCATGGGGGGGGGGGGGGTACCTTTCGATTCGACGCAAAGTCGATGACAAATTTACTTCCCTAATGCTATGTTATCACGAGCACGGTGAACAGCACAAACACTATTCCACCCAACAACGAGACCACGTTAATACAACTGCAACTTTTTCCACGTTAGCTCGTACGGGGGCCACCACATACAGTACGAACGCCACTTATTCTGCCCGAGCCACGAGGGTCTCCACTTCGATCGGGGGGGATGCGGCCACAAGAGGGGTGGTGTCGAGGGTGCTGTAATATACTACTAGACCGTGGCCCATAGGGGGGGAGGGGAAAGAGGGGGGGGGGGGGGTTGAAAGTCCTCTTTCGCTTCAATCGTATATAATTTATCACCGTAGCTCATCCAACAATGTACTTTAGTGATCCGCACTAAGTCTACAGACAATGTTGTCGTTTAATACCTACAATGGTTCAGCTGTGAGGCATCAGCTTTTATGACTTGAATTATTCCGAATCGAAGCTTTTCCTCATCAGCCCCACGGTGATTTCACAAATCTACATTTCACTGTGCTGGATTTCTTTTAGACGTGCTGCAAAGTTGTGCTGCAGCAGACTATTCTTCAGTTTTATGTAAGGCTATGGTACACATCTTTCAGAAAATTCGCTGGCTAACCATCACGTTTACATTGCACTGTTTCTTTGCCGGCACTGAAGCACCGTAAAACTAAGGTCATAGTTACTGAGAGGGAACGTCTGACGTATGTTTTTCCAGAAGTCAACAAATTAAATAAATCGAGATGATAGGGCGTTTAACACATATAGTCCTGTTAATGAAGAATCAATCTAATCGCATCTAGCCTGGAACTTTCGCGGTAATCAGATCTGTGTCCGTAGACAACCCTGAATCAACTTATTTACGCCTGCATTTCGACAGATCACCCCATCTACAACGGTTTCTCTACGACCATGCCTGTTTGATCATCTACGGCCTCACGTCATAACCTGTATACTACAACAGAGTATAAGTGCTTAAGTGTAACGTCGTGTGATATCACGTGGACACTGCCGAAGGAAACTTTTTCTCGTCACAATCAAGATGACAAATTTCGAACTAGAGGACACTGGCGATAACTATAGGAAAAAGCGTTAAAAACCTGGAAACCACCATGATTTCAGGCTTAAATCTTACGGCAAGATTAATATTTCGATCCTTAAAACATCAGGTTCCGTGGCAACATCAGCAACGCTGATTCATGTTTATTATCTATTTCCATACAATTTATGTGTATACAAACCATGCGTTACTAAATTAATAAATTACATATTTGAAAGGCGGTTGCATGTTCATGTAACAATAGACTTGACTCTCGATACTTTCTCTACATTAATGGTAGCCGAACCCTTGACCCAACCCCCCCCCCAGTTGCGGAATTCACAGCCGACCCGAGTAGCGCCGATCAAGTCAATTTGAATCTGCAACCTAATGAAAACCTGTAGCAAACGAACCATAGATGTAATCCATAAAAACCTGGAGTATCAACCACAAGATATATCAAAGAATATATCAAACTTTATCGAAAAAATTCCATTATGGAGGGCGTTTTATGCAGCCTTTACTCGTTACCTCTGTGATAGCATAGATTACTCGAATTCGTCAAAGGTAAGTTGAAATAGTTGACAATGAAACTGCTAGACCCGCCAAGTTTTGTAGGTGTGGGGTTTTGATATGATGCCTCTTTTCACTCGTGCTGGTTCGTAGGTCATCGGTTACGCCGAACCATCTTCAAATCTGGAATCGCGTGTTGGTGGATGTGTGGTGCGGGAATACATTCGGACATCGGTCGGCGGGCGAAGAAACAAACGATAAATCATGGATGGTGTAACATGACTTGTCCGCCATGATGGTCGGCCATGACCAGACCGATAACAAAGATGATCGACAACAGAACAGACAAACAGACAAACGCAGACTCAACTAAGTACACAGAACCACGTCATGCTCTGGGGTGAGCAATGCCAATTTGATCGGGGTGATTGTCAACAACGTTCTTTATCATTTTCTTCAAGCACGAGTTGGTAAGATTAACGGCTTACCCGCAGCTGGATTGCAGTATTTTCCAGCCCATTTATTTGTTGGTCAGCTGAGCTGTCATGTACTAATATTCCCCCCAAAAAAACGCGTCATGCAATAATTGACCTCTCTCGGTGCAGAATTACCCTAAACCTTCCAAACGCGCTGATGACTTACTCGCATCGAGGACCCTGCTCTTTCAAAATACTTACTTGACCCTATCCATAAGTGATGGATTAATTTCCTTCCTGTGCTATATCGTCTTGATGACTTCGAATGGTAGCGACTGATGTCAATTATAGGAGAGCAATATTTCTACTCTGTGGTAGTAATGTCAGGCTACCCCGTCCTTTTATGTTACTGTTTGTTTCGGAGCAGTGGTTCTGATATATATATCCATTAATGAAGGGTTCATATATAATGACCCTAAGCTGAAATGAGTTCCTCGAAACAGGAACAAAAAGCATGATAAAGAGCATAATTCGAACATCAAGGTCGGGTCCATAGTAGACATGAAGCCTATTTAACCTAGGGCGGCTCAAACCAAGAGAGTTATTGAAGCAAATGAGAATCGAGATATTTTTTTCGGCTATGATAGAACTGCGTGGAAGCATGGCCATCCTGAATTGTTAAATTGATGACCGCATCATACGAAAATGTCAGCTTTCAGGTTCAAAGAATAAAGAGGGGGAAACTGAAAGCGTACGAATTGCAGCACCATATTGTTATATAGGGGGGTGAGAGCGGTATGACGATGATGATGATGCTGATAAGAATAAAATATCAATCATAATAATAATCTAATATAATAATATTACATACGTAATAGGTATGGCACTCCTGCTCGGGCAATTCCTTGCACGTCAAAGCTGACCTGCCTCGCTGCATAGCTCCTGGCAGTTTGCGCAGTACTGGGTCTTCACACATCTTCACCGATCGGTTTCACATACCCTATAGCCTTCTACGTGGCAGCTATTTTTGGGAAACTTTGGTTTCACTTATTTGTCTCCATAATATGGAAATAATTGTGGATTTGTGATTGTTATTAACTCAACTCAGATAGCCAAAAGCTCAGTGCCATATTCCTTGACTGCCACACATTTTCATGACCCCGATGACCTTTGCCCCGACCCCACGACAATAAGAACCATTTATGAAACATTGCTACTAAACTCGTAATAAGTGTCAACGTGGGGTACGAAGGGGGGTAGACTATGTAAAATATGTTGCTGTTATTGTTTTTGGCAAAGCAACTGTGTTTCGGTATACTTTTTTTGGGAAGTGTACACACACACACACACACACACACACACACACACACACACACACACACACACACACACACACACACACACACACACACACACACACACACACACACACACACACACACACACACACACACACACACACACACACACACACACACACACACACACACACACACACACACACACACACACACACACACACACACACACACACACACACACACACACACACACACACACACACACACACACACACACACACACACACACACACACACACACACACACACACACACACACACACACACACACACACACACACACACACACACACACACACACACACACACACACACACACACACACACACACACACACACACACACACACACACACACACACACACACACACACACACACACACACACACACACACACACACACACACACACACACACACACACACACACACACACACACACACACACACACACACACACACACACACACACACACACACACACACACACACACACACACACACACACACACACACACACACACACACACACACACACACACACACACACACACACACACACACACACACACACACACACACACACACACACACACACACACACACACACACACACACACACACACACACACACACACACACACACACACACACACACACACACACACACACACACACACACACACACACACACACACACACACACACACACACACACACACACACACACACACACACACACACACACACACACACACACACACACACACACACACACACACACACACACACACTTGTAATGATATTGGATTGGAACTGGGTAAAATCAGGGATTACGAGAGAACCAGAATAGTTTGTACGAGAGAACTAGATTTTTTTTTCAATTTCTCACCTTCGCTGAAATAATGGGACAAAGTTAGGACAACGCTCTCTCAAGTGTCACACTTACAGACCGATCTGTTGGCCTATAATTATGCTGCCACTGATATAGGCATGAATGGCTGAATTAGTGCTTCCGTATGCTTCAGTATAGATGTACAGGCTCATTTACATGATGCGATTTTTTGGCCCTACTTTTAGCGCGTGACCCAAATCTTTCGCTGAAAATGTGTTTTTTGGACGCTTTTGTTCACGCGCATCTTGTCGTGCAAGTTCAACAAATCGGTCGTACGCAAAGTCAGTGCGTGGAATGGCCACAAAAAAATCGTGAACGATTTTCAGGCCGAATCTTTAAACAAAGTTCAACAAATTTGCGTTTAACGGTACGATTTATGGCGTGCGCGATTTCTGTCCAAAGCTCATTATGAGCTATGGGCGTGCTAACTGAACAATTTAGAATCGAGCAGCCTAGCTAGGCAGAAAAGAAATGGTGCAAGGGAACTAACCATCGAACATTAAACCTCTGGACATTACGGCCCGGACAATTACCCTTTTAGGCGAATACCACCGAAGAAACTACCCCCATACAATTACCCGGATGACAAATACCCCCGAGCGGGCGAGCTACCACCCAGACAATTGCCCCCGGACATTACCCCGAGGACAAATTAACGGGACAGTCTACGACCGGACAGATACCCCCAAGACATTACCCCCGAAGAACTCCAGGGATAACTAACACCCGGGATAATGGACATGCAAACTGGATAGGCGGCCATTACCAGTTGGAGGAAAAATGGCGGTCATTGTCAAGAGTAGAACACCAACTCTTTCATTATAACCGCATATATGACAACGGTATAGACTACTCTACATGAGTGAAATGAGTTAAAAGCTAGATATGTACGCATTTTACATCCATGATTATGAAGTGTCAACTTGAATTGCACTCCTCTAACGGAACGATGTCCATTGATTTTGGAGTGACCGTAGTACAAGAAACCTAAATTCACTGCAGTGTGTCTTCACCTGACCCATATGCATGTGTCATATTTCCTACATCCTGACTCTGGCGAAACAACAGTTGGGCCACTGGCAACTCGGTCCAGCCCATCAGTACTATTTTCCTCGCCAAGATGTAAGCATCGCCTCCAAGTCTGGCGTCGGGATTTGACTTAGAATCCTCTCTCCTTTTCACATTCCCTCCTAATTTCTCTGGAAGATTTTTGGCGGCTCTTGACAGCTAACCTATGAAGATCACGTTTTCCTGGAGAAGATGTCTTTCGAACCCTTTATTTCCAGGGATGGCCCCGCAGGCCGTGCTTCTTGGTTTTCACATGGCTAGGCTTTTAGGAGCACCCCGTGGTCTCGTGTCTCGGTCCGAACCCTTCTGGTCTCGTAATTCTTCCAGTCTCGCTTCAAGACCACAAATATTGGTGCGTCCTTTATTCTTCGGAATAATTTTCTAGTTCAGTGAAAACTCATCCTGCATTCATGGTTGATCTTTGCTATGAACTAGCAAGTGAGTGGGCCTTTACTTCACTTGGTCATGTGGGAAACAGCCCCGGGACCAGTATTGTTGCTAGTTTCAACTTGTTGGCAAAAAAGTTCCCCCCCCCCACCTCCCCACAAAGTAGTCACAGTACAGTAGGCAAGTAGTCAGAAGCCGGTAGGTAACTGGTTCAGTTCGGTTGCTTCACTCTAATTAATAATGCCTATAGTTGGAAATTCCTCACAAATATTTCGCACGTGATCCTCGAAGATGGAAGCGGGAAGGAGTTGTGGGGGGGGGGGGGAGGGGTCTGAACAACCATTCATTCAGCAAAGCCGTAGGCCCACCTGCCTGTGTGATCCGGGTTCAGAATAATATCCGCACACCAATATAGATTAGCTTGTTGGTACTATAAATATACTTCCTGCTGCGATTCGGATTTGAGGGTCTCGAGTCCAAACTTATGTCCCCTTGCAACTCCTGGGGGCGGAGGGGGGGGGGGGAGCCTCCACTTCGCTACTCGACTACCGGATTCGTTTAAAGTTTTCTCATGGAACTACTACCAATTGGGTGGACTTCAGAAGCCGCGTGATAGTTGTTGAAATTATAAACATTCTGACCCGATCGCTTAGATTGTGTACACAAGTGAGCCCACTTACGGCTCCATGCTTGTTCTAATCCCCAACGTAGTTCCCAACCCTACAAAGGAACACAATCGATTATTTTCGATACGACAACAGAGCATTCAATAAAACTAGGTTACATGTGTGCAATAAACGTGAATATTTGCGGAAATAATAACCGATATGGAACAACCTCAAATGGCTCAGAGAGAGCCATTTCCTGCTATCTATAGGTCTTTCAGGGCCCAAACAATCGGCTACACTCCGCGCCAACCAATGGTGGTGTCCCGCTCAGATAGTCGATCGCGACCCCCTCCTCTAATTTGTTACGCAGCCCACTGCAAAATTCCAGCTATGCAGCTTGTTCTTACTGTTCTGTTTTTAACCCCATCTGGCTTTTTTAGAATTTGAATGCCCACCTGGCAAAATTCTTTCTGGCGATTTTTCTGGCGCTTGCTCCATGGACTGCTGACACTAATGGCCCTCTATGAAAGAGTTTGCACATTGTCTAAAAATGATGTGCCAAATCTGTGTATTTTTTTATTTTATATCAGTATGGTGTTCAATATAGAACAAGGCCGATGTGCCCCCATTGTCTCGCCTAGTTGCGCGATCAGTTTTTTTTCTTCTATCCGTCACCAGGCAAACAATTATGGAGAGTCTTTTTAAGTTCTGCGTTTCTTCATGCTGCAATTTTGGTATTAATTTTAACAGGACAGTCGCACTAATCAGGAATCATTTCAAATTCTTAATGAATAATTATTGACCATATCTACTGAAGAAATCAAGTTTGGTGCAAATGTGACTACAATTGCCTAAATTATGCAATTTGACACAATACTCAATTCCATTGAATAAATATCTCAGGACAATGGTGGACCACACTTAATACATTTCTGGAATCCATCAAACTTGAACATTTGCACGAATGAAGCAAATTATACTCTAGACCCCCAGTGACTCGATTCAATTGTTTAAAATTTCTGGGGTACTAAAGGTACCATACTCATCAAGCTTAATAAAATCGAACGAACTTGAACTTTGGAATACACTATGAACAAATATACACACTGAATTACCTCGAATTACCTCCAGTCTATGTTTTGAAAATTTGGAGGGTAATTTTTTTTTTAAATGCGGCATAATTATGCCAATTAGACATGTTTAGTTAGTTTATGAATAAGGGTAGTGAAGACAAAAATCCTCATAAACGACCCGTAGCCACAACATCCCCAGGCAGAAAATGACCAAACCACTAAATAATTCTCCCTATTCCTGAAAAATAAGTTCAAACTGTTCTTGAACGCAATTCACACTCTCAAAGAGAACAACATTTTCAGTATGACAATTCCACTCATTGATCACTCTCTGCGAGAAGAAATATTAGGAATTTCGCAATCCAGCGCTTGCCACGAAGCTTGAGACAGTGGCCTCTAGTTGCAGTATGGAAAATTCCAAGAAGTAGTGGAAGGACAGGCCATCGAGTCCCTGGACAAGTTTGAAAACTGATCAAGTCACCGCCGAATTCGCGCCAGCTCCATGGGTAGGTTAACCGAGACGCTTAATCTTTCCTCGTATTATGATTTGTCATACAGTCCATCATTCTAGTTTGCCTTTGCTGCCCGTTTCAATAACCTGCTTGTCTTATGCAAAGTAGGATGCCACACTTGTACAGAATATCCAGGTGCGGTCTCCACCAGGTGCTTAAACAGCCTGACAACATATCTTATCAAGGAACTAAAGTGACGTCTAATCAAGCCAAGCATCCAATTACCCCTCTTCTAGGCAGCTTCGCACACTGCGCTTGGAAGGTTTCAAAGAAGAATCACAAACAACCCCTAGACTTTTCTGAAATCACCTCCTGCTATTTGTGGCCATTTAACTGAGGAAGCGGTTGCGATTGTGAAGAACCAACATGCAAACTTTGCACTTGTCGACAGTTGAAAACATTTGCCAGTCGGAAAGACCCAGTTGGAAATTATATCCGATACCCATTAAACAATTGCAGCATAATCATTCGAACCGACTCCCGTACAATTGGTATGGTCTGCGAAAACTTCCTGAACCCTGGACAATGAAACAGAACCTTCAAGATCGTCAATATACGCCCAAAAAAGTAAACGGCACGAAACCGATCCCTGGGGAACACCATAGTGACCTTTCGCCAAGGAGAAGACCCCGCCCATTAATGACAACTCGTTTTCCCTATTATGAAGCCACGCACGAATCCACTTAAGGACATTCCCCTAATGCCAAAGCTCTCCAACTTGGGCAAGAGACGCCCATGAGGAACTTGTCAAAAGCTTTCTGAAAGTCTATAGGAAAATTAACTAATCAACAGCATTGCGTTGTCAACAGAACATGTAACTTTTGCCATAAATTTCAAGAGATTAGTCAAACAGGAACGATTTTTCCCTAAAACAAAAAGGTCATGTTGAATGACTCCAGTGACCCTGAATTCATGATAAAAAAATCATAACTAAAGGTAAACCCTACCAACCAGTTTTCATAAAAATCCACAACGTAAAAGATTGTGACTTATATTGCCCCAAACTTTTGTTAAACCAGTTCGGTACTGAATAGACCAATGTTTCGCCAATTTCTTAGAAATCCGAACACCAATGTTTTCACATAATTTGCTAATTAGACAACTTATTTACCATATTTCAGGCTGAAACTCTATTAAGTTCACCTATTTTTATCCTGCACCTATGTGCCAAACTAATTTCACCATAGCACCTACGGTTCATAATCGTAATCTTGCTAACGAGCCAAAAAACAATTGAATTACACATAATATGCTAATTCCATACTCATTATGACTTTCCGTGCCCAACACTAATCAGCTCGTGTTCACCCAACTCCATACAGAAATTTCATAAAATAATTCGGGCTCACCGTTTCGGAGAACTCCTGCTAACACGAAAGTGGGACCACCATACGCATATACGCCACAACTACCCACCACACGACAACGAAAAAAAAAAAAAAAGACGTAAATCCATATAAATTTATAACAACAATTAAACATATTTTATCTAAAAAAATAAATAAATAAAATAATATCCAAATAATAATTCTCTAGGTCTCTTCGGTCTCCCTGAACTTTGTTCATCCGAGATAAAAAGTCCACTTATATGCCCACTTCTGAGTTATCCACCACTCACATCCTCATTTGAGACCGTAACACCCCACGTGACGACGCATGATATTTGCTATAGGGCAGTAACTCTACAACGCATTGTCCGATCGACCAAAACTCGGCACAGCTCAGAGAGAAGTGCTCATGATTATATGACGACTTATGATTTTATCCCCACTTAATCCTCATTTTGGAGACACCATGGAAACCATGTTTACCGTAACACCCACTTACCGCATGATATTTGCGGATAGGGCGGTACTTCCTACACACCTTGTCCCATCGAACCAAAACTCGGCACAGCTCAAAGAGGAGGCTTATGATTATATGACCACTCATAATAATATCCCCAAGTTTTTTAGATAAGTGGAAATCGTGTTCACCGTTACAGAAACGGTCGGCTACCCCTGATATACCGCGTTGTTAGGGCTATAACTCTCCACACATTGTTCGATCCGAACTGAAACTCAGCACGCCATTACGGAATCTCTGATAGTTCAAAACTTCAAGTGTAGGAGCCTACAGTCCATTATTTCTTGTTCTCAAATTTTGTATGAATATAACAACACTTCGTAATGTAGATGTAGACTACATTTAGTTAGCAAAATGGAAGGTCATGGGGTCAATTTGGCATTATTGTATGCAGCCTTCCCATACTGTGTATAGGATTCGAACGAAACTAACATTTAGTCACAACATAATGAAGGTCATTTTTTATCGGACTCACATTTACCGACTCTTCCAGACTTATGAAGGAAAACTTATTATGCAGTCTTAATTGGCCACATGAGTCATTATTTTTACTGCAAACGTCTCCTGATTGCTCGAATGTGGTCGCAATTACCTGCCGACTGTAATGCAGACTGAAAATCAATTTTCAGGCTTCTCGTGTAGCTTGCCGCGCATATCACTTTAGAATTTACAGTATCGGTTTCCGATTCCATTTCCGAAAGCTGGCCTGTATTTTGTTTCCCTTGCGGAAGCCCAACAAATGCATGCAATAGGAGGAAGAAATTGGTGAGGTATTAACTTGAAACCAAAGCTGAATTATTACTAGGCCCATCAGATTTACCTCCGAGAGTTTCTTACGAAATGCAATGATATCAGACAAAGTGAAGGCTAGGCTTTCATGGACGCATATCAAGCCAGAAAACCGAAATACATGCTTGATTCTGAGTTAAAAAAGTGGATTTCCTTCAGAATTTCTGCAATTTTTTATTTGGGAAGAGATACCAAAACAAAATTTCAGGTTACGTGGCGATAACAACCACAAATGAATGGAAATATCGTCATTTTCCTCCTGCCTTGCTCTCTTGACCACTACCAAAGTGCCCCCATGAGTTTCGCTCGTTGCTATATTTGAGCTTCTTTATCTGTGAATTCACTATACTCCCCCAGAGTTTCTCTCGTTGCCTATTTTGAGCTTCTTTATCTGTGAAAATTCACTGATAACTCCTTTACTCTGTCCGTCTTCCTGAAACATGCGAACGAAATACACGACGTACTTACGTACATCAACATCCAAAGATATACCTTAAGCCTGCACAAGAACGGTCCTAACAGACACTATGTCGCACAATATATAGATGACACCCCAAGATGGACACTTTTCCCTATATTGTAGTGTCCGTCGACTTAAGCATAGTGGGGTATCGTCCTGGGTCAGCGGCTAGAAGATTTCCACTGGACTAATCCGGTATTTCTGTCTCCTAGACAAATATCACTAGGTTCCCCAGTGCTATTTTCTCCGACACCTGGACAATATCTACGGTTGTACACAGTGCATATCCAGGTCCCGGGACACTCAGACGAAATCCACTGGGTTACCCCCCCCCCCTCACCGAAATCATGGACACTCCTGCCAAATCGCGCTCCCATCTATTGACTGTTGGTCTGATGGCCACATGGTTCGCGCAGTTTTGGCGGAAGACAAAGGCAGGCACCATGGTCACTACTCAACGGTCATACATGGAGCTCTGCGCCAGGATTTCGACACCTTCCAGAACTATCTGAGAATGCCTCCCGAGCTCTTCGACGAGATTTTGCAAAGCGTGAAACCCACAATTGGAGATGCTAGACACGAAGTTCGCTCTGCCGGAACACAGATGCCCCCGTCCCTCTGCGGAATGCCGCACATTTCTGTCAAGGGCTATGTATTACGCACTATCACGTTTTGTTGCGATTTCCCCGTTTCACTACGACCTACGTGACTGCCGTAAGCAAATTTTTTGACAGTTAAAATCTGGACGGCACCGTAATCAAGTCTTGTCACGATTGCCTTCCTATCTCTTGGTGTGTCCCTTGCTACTCCGGCATGTCACGGTCGCTAAAACGTGGCTGCTGTTGCCGCCGGGAACATAGTGTAAACGCGACCTTACCGTTGCCGTGCCTTCGCTGTTATGTGAACGTCGCTTAAGAGTGTGGGGGGGGGGCGAAGCAAGATGTATCTGAAATTTCAACAATAAAAAATTATCAAAATCACTTTTAGAGTCATTAATATTGTGACCACTAATATTTTCCGGTGCGATACTAGACTTTTTTGGGCACATAGAGTAGCTAAGTTGATATTCAGTTCAATGTTGCCAAGAGTTTAACTTCAATTTATTAATTGAAAATGGCCATCTGGAAATCAGACCATTGCCTTAATAATGATGTCAGTTAAAAAAAATCTAAAACGCTCGCGGCAACGAAATGGTGCCGCAATCGCTTGGAAAAGCCTTGAATCGCAAGAACCGAGAGTGGCTAAGGTTAAATTCATACTAATGCTCCAAGTTTTATTTTTTTGTAAACATCACATAGGAATAAAAAAGCTGTCTAAAAATTCGCTAACGCGCCTGCGCGGCAAATCATAATGGTGCCGCTTCGAATGTAGTAATAAGCCGCCTGAACATAACAGTGGCCAAGATGAAATTCATGTTAATTTGCAAAGTTGTTTTTCGATTTACTACATGAAAAATTGCCATCTGGTGGGCTCACCATGCATCTGAGAAGACCAGATTTTGGCTTCAATTTAGGTTCATTTATAGTTTCTTCTTCTCCATTAAAATGACCATCCTGGAGCATCCCCATTTGGGCCACCGGAGAACACTTGAAAATTCGAGCGCGGCAGGTCAGTGTGGCACACTATTTATTTATACTTTTTTCTGCCCATCGAAACCCCCATTGGGAACCCCGTGAATCCTCCGATGAGTGCATAACTATAGGAGGTGTAAAAGAAGTAATTGTAGCCAAAGCCTAGGCCAACTGAATATTCGGGGTGTAACAAAGTGAATTTAGCCAGAAGCCCATCAACTGAATATTTTCGAGAAAATTTCTCGGAATAAAAAGTTCGAATGTGTTTTGTAAATTTAGAGGTGTTGTTTTTATTCCAATAAGGCACTGGAAGCTATCTGATGAACATTTTCTGTATGTTGCGGCGCGCCTCCCGATGGTGGCGCTCCGGCTTAGATAGTCATCACACTCCTTCACTCCCCCCCCCCCCAAAAAAGTATTTTTGCACAACGCCCCTGCGTGTCACCGGTGTTTCCACCGGAGTGACCTCTCAGAACAGCGCGATTGAAGTGGTGGAGAGGGCCAGTCAGATTTTTGGACAGTGTTATTTTTCGGCTGCAACACGGGTAATTTCTAGCCATTTTTCCCACATGCACATCGTGCATATAGCAATCGATCCACTGAAACATTGAGGAGGGTGACCTGGTATTGTTTCCACTAAACTTTTGCCGAGGTGGAGAGAAAGGACGCATGTTTTTCTGGGGGTCAGGTCGAGGTCGGGAAGCGCAACACGGGAAAACGCCTTTTGACAGTGGGGCTTTCAAAAAATGAACGACCGTTAGGTCAGTTCCGGACGCGCACTGGAGGTGGGGTAATCGTGACTTTTGCCCCCCCCCCCCCCCACACACTCCATCCCACCACCCGACATCGTGCCCACCTTCCGACCACTTTTAACCTGCAGTGGTTATGCGTTTGTTTAGGTTCATATTTCGATTGGTTTGCAGATGTACCGTACAACGAAATAACAATTGTTTTGGCATACGTTTGACCATATCATGAACGGATAAACTGTTCAGAACATTATCTCGCACCACGACCCTCGTATCAATGTTGTTTTACAACTTCCCAGCGCACACCTGTTGTCATGGTAGTCAGCCCGCCACGGAAAAACAATGTCACAACAACACAACAACGCCCTTTGTACAATAATTGTACCTAGTATCTACCTATAAATAAAACAGTGCATTCTCATTACGTGCAACGGGAATGTCAACTGTGCGCGCTGCGCTTCGCACAGGGCAGCGCATTATGTCATCCATGGTGGCTCGCCCGACGCGGTATGGACGCGCGCACACGTAACGTTTTGAAATAATATCAGTGTGTATACGTATTAGGTGTTTTCTCAAAACTGCATGGTGTTAGACGAAGCAGGCTTAATATTTTATCTATATGTCCTTCGAAATGGAAACCGATGCATTACTTCACATTGTCTTGTCTTGTCTGGTACTATGCAAACACCAACTAGTGGTTATCACTGCATAGGGGACAGCACAAAACAGGCACAAGCTGATTGAAGAGTCGGAGTTGAAGATGATGAAGAATTTACACCATCACCAGAAAACACCACAGGACTACTTATTTCCTGCATAGGGAGACTAGATGCATTCCAATCTGGAATGGTTCTGGGCCAAAATGACCACGTGAAGACGTCGGTAATAACAATAACAGTCTATAGCGAAGTTCCATTTCACTGCTGATGATCGTGTGCGAAGCTAGTCTGTAACTCCACAAAATCAGGAACCGGTAAAGCCAATATGTCGTTAATGGAATTATGAAACAGCTTGAGTCGTGCAATGCACCTTCGCTCTGCCAGAGTAGGCCAGTAAAGATGTTGCAGAAGCCCTGCAACACTGGTTGACCGACGGTGATCCTTGCAAACAAATCTGGCAGCTTTGCGCTGAACAATTTCCAGCTTCTTATGTTACAAGCTTTGTATGGATCCCTAACTGAGGAGCTAAAAATATTCCAAACAGAGACGTACCAGAGACTTATAAGCAATGTCTTTCGTTTTAGTATCACAGTCATACAGATGTCTACGGAATAGATTGAGGATCTTGTAAGCTTTACCATCTATATTGTTTATATGAGTGACCATGAGAGCTTTGAAGTGATGGTTACTCCAAGATAGGGATGTTCTTCCACCGTTCAAGGCGAGTATCGTCAATTACATATTGGAACGGTACAACTTGCCTCTTGTTGTTGACTTGCATTTTGATGCATTCAGATCGATCTGCCAAGTCTTACTCCATTGCGAAAAATTATCAAGATCTTGCTGGAGCATAAACTGTCATTGATGCCATTGATGGTCCGGTAGATTATGAAGTCACAGCAAATCATTCTGAAGTGGATGATATAACAGTCGGAAGATCATTGATGTCAAAAGAGAGAACAGCAATGGACCTAGTACTCTACCTTGTGGGACCACTGATGAGACAATTCCAAGAGACGACTTCACACCATTTATGACAACATGCTGGGTACGATGGTTCAAAAATGAATTTATCCAAGTGAGAATTTGACCACTAATGCCGTAATGTTGAAGCTTACGAGCTTGTGTGGAACCTTGTCAAAGGCTTTACTAAATCAGTAAAAACAACATCTGTCTGAGCCTTGCCGTCTAGATGCTTTGCTAGATCATTGACAGGGGGTTATTGCCAGTTGGGTTTCACAAGACATTGTTTGCAGAGATTGTCTATATCATTCAATAACTCTCTCATGACTGACTGGGTGTGATCTGCAAAAGAAGAATACTGAACCATAGTGTGAAGTTTGTACCTTTGAGGCTATAAACCTAACTTTAGTTGTACTTTTGTACAATGATCCAAATTTCTTCACATGGTGTTGTACCACTGACCTGGATGTAATAGTAATATACAGGTCAGTGGGTTGTAGTGACTTGTTCTGTCACTATGTGAGTTTGACTAGTTAGGAAGATTTAAGAAGTTGTATACGCGTTTCACGCTAAATTGTCATGTACGTAGGACTATGACGAGTAGGAGGCAGTGTCTACAGTGAAGCAGGTGTATCAAAAAGAAAATGGCAGCTTTTGCTTTCGTAGCCTAGCCTCGGCTAGATCATGTGCAGATCATTATATTGTACCTGTAGACCAAGAGTATTCGAGGGGGTTTCAGCAACTTGAAATAAAAAGCATCCTAAAAATGATGACTGCCGTGTGTGTGTTGTAAAATTTGTCGATGCTGAATTCATACGTTCTGTATTTACACTATAGTTTTTCATTTTAATTGTTTCAGGATGTCCGTCTGCTTAGTGATTTCATTCAATTTTTTTTCAGATAGGCCTAGGCCAAGGCCTATGTTCTAGAATTCCGTTTTTTGTTTTCCGCTTGGTTTGTCCTATGATAAGTTGTGGTTGTTCTGAAGGCAGGAACTTCGGCGATTTAGTATACACAATAATAAAACCTGCTAAAATGCAGGATTGCCGTTTCATTTAGGGGTCCTAGTCACCCGAGGCCTAATTTTAGGCTGCATGGACCCCCAAAATGTCAGATGATGATGACAATAATGATTACTATGATGATAAATGGTGATGATTATTCCGAGATTATTACTATACTTATTTGGGCCTATGATGGGGCCTAGCCTAGACCCCTCGCCTGAGCATATCAACCATAGGCCTAGGGCCCAGTCTATTATTGATATTGTTAGTAATCAACTGACTTGTAATCGACCAATTATTGTTAGGAAATACACTAGCCTGGCTAAATACAATACGAAAACTTAAGGAATTATAATATACTATTTATTATATCGTGGTACAGAACGGTTCTGAAAATAAGGAGGAGGCCTTCGGTCTCTAAATGTAAGTATGTATACCCCAGTGGCTTCAAAACTATCCCAAAATGTTTCTTATGCATTTCGCAATGCTGTATAACTTAGAAGTAAATTTCCCCATTTTGAAGCATTTTTTAACAAGTTAAACTGAAAGTTTACAGAATTAAAAGCAAATTTGAACAATTGTATCCGAAAATCGGGATGGACGCCTACTTAGGCTAACATGTTTAGTTTTCCTCACTTTCCCTGCCAGATGGATCAGGCCTAAATAGGCTCGAACATTGATTGGACCGCCCTAAGCGACCTTCATGTAGGACTGGGATTAAGATATTTAGGGCGTCGAGGCCAATGTAGATAATCAGGTTTGAAATTAGGTGGTGGCGGATTTTAATTGGAACTCAAGGCTACGGAATCAACCGAGGCCTAAATGCTTTGGCTATGTCTAACTTAAGCTAGTTCTAGTGATATTTCGATGAAAAATCTTTCCTCAGTTTCCAGCCTAATCACATCGTCAGACCCATATTTGTCTGGAGATCAAGTGGTAACCGATAAGGCCCTCCTAGCCTCTCTAATCCTCTACACAAGAAAATATGTCTGCAGTATAACCCTAGGCTACGCGCTGTACATACGTAGCGCTAGCCTAACAAGAATCTATCGCTCAATTGCCATTTTCGCACAAAAATAGCATACGTCATCACTTCCATTCTACACCTTATTCGAAACAAAACATAACCACCCCGCTCGTTTTTATCGCAAATAATTACTGTATACATTATTTACAGTCACTTTTCTTATCTTACCGCACTGAGAAATGCCGTTATCTGTGTTGCTATGGCCTGTAATTCATTCCCGTTTCCTCAAAAGTCGGCCGACAAAGTTCAACATGTTGAACTTTGTCGGGCAAGCTAAACTATTGTCGCATGCTACAAAAAGTTCACATATTGGCGTTTACACGGTAACGACCGATCGGCCCTATTTTGCCAAGAATCGAATGTGATATGTTTGTCGTGGCCGACTTTTTCTCCGACATGGAAAAGAGCATTTATACGTTGCGACAAAAGTCCGGGCCGAAAAGTCGGGCGCGACAAAAAGTCGGGCGAAAAAAAATCGTATCGTGTGAATGAGCCTTAACAGTTTTGCGAAGAGGAAAATTTCATAAAACGGAATAAACTAGATGGACAGGTCATACACCTCTAGCAGCTCATATGACTCTTGGCTGTTTTTTTTTTTCCTTTAGAAATCGTGTCTTTGGATGAACTTTTCGCCGCTATGGAACCTCTCTCTATGCAAACCCATTACCGCTGACACTTCCATCATATCGTGATGATATCTTGCCGCTTCCAGCTGCATTGCACTTTATTTATACTGGTCCAGACCACTTCAATCTCTTCTTTCTCACAGTACAGCACACTTTCACGCAAATCGCAGTTCTGGCAGCCCCTGCTCTCCTGATGCTGTGTTCTTAAGTAACACTAGCAAAACATGTTTATCCAGTCACACCCCGTTCATGCGAAGATCTGTGTAATTAGTGTCAATGTGGTACGACCCCCTATCTGCCAGCTCATGTCATTAGTTCTCTTTAGACATGTTTTTTCCACGAAGCTTCCGACTACTCAGTAAGGCTCAAACTGATAATCGAAGTCAGACAGTGATCACAAAGTTCAGCAAAGCTATCGACAAGGTACCGCGCAAGCATCTGTAGAGCGTACAACTCTACGGTATACCTGACAGAATTGTCAACTGGACAAATGCTCGTTTAATCATCGTTTTTTAAAACTCGGCGGTTGTGTTATTGGTGGTGTCAATTTGCCAATTGGCGTTGTCTCGTCTGGAGTACCCCAGGGACATTCTCGGGTACTTTCTATCATCTCTCTTATGGTCGACCAGACGCATAAACGCTACCATTCAAGTGTTTGCTGTAGTTGTATTTTGTATTGAACAATTGATTGCAATGAAGTTTGTTATGCTCCAGCAAAGCTGGACCAGTTTTCATCATGACATGATGAGAGTATTTTTTTCCCCCCTTAAACAGTCCCAGTATGTCAATAATGATACGCCGCTCGTGGGAAAGAGATGATAAAACATTCAGAACTCGGGTTCACCATCTCTCACTAATCTCGTGGGCACTGCCCTATTTACAATATAGTTTGTAGACCTCGAAAGGTTTCCCGGCTTGAATCGTAAACATCTTCATGACTTGGTATAAAGGCTATAGTCACGCTTATACATAATTGGTCGGTCCCTGTCGGTTCGTTTTGGGACCCCAAATCTTGTAACCTCAACAATTGAAAATTGGTTCAGTTGCTTTGCCGAGAACCCTGCGTACGATCTACTTTTCAGCGTTCTTCTCAACGGCTTGGCTTGCCTACAAATACACTGCAAAAAAAGAGGCGTGATTCACATTTCCTTCACGAAATGTGCAGCTCGTCCATTACCAGACTTTGTTTTAGCTTAGTAATCGTCACTCAAGATCCTCTTCAGCCAAGATTCTAATTATATATGAACCTTGTTCCTATGTGATGTTTCCAGTGATAATTTAGCTCAGAACATATTGCATATTGGAACTGTTTCAATAACTGCAATAGCCAACTAAGCAATGCATTCTTGTATACATTCTTGTATGAGGTTGAATATTGCTGCGTCAATGCGTTTATCACCGCTAGCCAGTGTTTGCATGAGAAGACACGACAAGACATATTCCACAATAACAAAGCGTCATGGTGTCGTTCGTTCCTCGTAGATTTTCCCTTGAAGGTTTTGAACCATTACTCGTTTCTTCACAGTACTGTGCTTTCGTGCGTTTCTTGCGTTATGGCTGATACAGAGGTACTCGTACTCACCTCGTCGCTCTCACACCGTTGCGATTGTCTCCTCCATCACTCATTCGCGCCACGGTTGCGGTCCTTCGCGTATCCTTGGTCGCGAAACACCTGGCGGCGCTCTTCATCCCCGCGTTGAACTCCTTGTTCCTAAGGGCGTATATAACCGGGTTCACCATCGAGTTGACAAACGCTGGATACTCACAGAGCGTCTGTACGGCTATCAACAATTTAGCGTCGTAGACGAAGTAGACCTCGAAGAAAAATTGGAAACTCGTAGGCAACCAACATATCCCGAACGCTCCGACGACTATCGCCATAGTAACCAGTCCTCTGATGCGTGCGCGGGTCTCGATCTGCTCAGGATTTGTCATCGTTGTGGTGACTATTCGGCTGTGTTTGCGTATATTTGCGTCGGCACCTTGCGGAGCAGGACTGCGTAGAGTATCAGCATACCTGTGAAAATAAGGCAATGACAGGTCTGAGAGGCAAACACGCCCATGAAATGTACAAAGTAACTGGACTTCCTCACGAACAAAAAAGGTTTCAGGAACAGGTTTCAAAATAATGTTTCGCCCAATATTCTCAAAACATTTTCAATAAACACGTTTGATGACTCGTATATTGAAAACAATGTTTCGAAAACTCCTGAAATTACTTCAGCCCACAACGTTTTGGTTGTGATCTGGGCCAAAACAGTTAATGTCACTCTATTTGAGTGGATTCAGAGCATGGTATATTGTCATTTCCATTTTTTTTTTTTGTTTTGTTATTTTTATTGTTGTTTATTTTTGGACTTTTGGAATGAAAATATAATAAGCCCGCCCCTAATTATACCGAACAAAAAACGCCAAAAAGCTTAGTGATTGCTTAACTTACCCGAATTCTGGCCAAGCTGAATACTGGCGACTCCATGTTTCCGAAATAGTGAACCCACATACCAAATATGTGTTTCATCCATTCAGTGGGGTTAAACCATCGTTTCAACAAAATATAAATTTCCTATATTTTTCACAGAAATGGTTCCTGGTCTACACCAAACACAATGGGTCATGTAACGTTCGCCTAAGAAGCTGCATACCGAATTTAACCTGATCTGACCCTGGCATTCTAGAATAAATCATGTTAACAAGCATTTCCTACGATGACCTCTCTTGACCTTCGATGACCGTCGACCTGACCCAATAGAAGTGGGCTCATGTACTCATTGCATGGGAAACCCACATACACTGATATACCAAGTATGAATCCAGTTGAGGTCAGTATATATATAGATATATATATATATATATATATATATATATCTATATATATATATATATATATATATATAATATATCTATATATATATATATATATCGAGTTGAAAAAGGCAGGCGACACACACACACACACACACACACACACACACACACACACACACACACACACACATGCACGCGCGCGCGCACATAGAAACATACTAACCGTCATGACTACATAGATCTATCTGATTCGTTCAAGGAATAAAAGCGAGATAGTATCAGGACGTTTCCCTACCATTTTGTATTACTAACCTAGAATATCCATCTAAAACATTTGAGAAATATTGGGGATATATCTTGGAAGCGTTCTGGGTTCGCCGAGATGGTGGTTGGAGTGAAGTGGAATGGAATATGTGAGTGAAGCAGTGTAACATGGGAACAAGAGCAATTAAAACTGTTATACTGTGGACGAAATATTTGTTCAAAATAGATTTTGAGACTATGCAACGCCGTTAGTCTGCCTCTTCCCTCGCCTATTTTCTAAACCTAGTGACATCGAGAAGGTGGCAATAGAAGAAGGTGACAATAGAAGAGTTAACAAACAACGAAGGTTTTCGAGTGAATCTTAGTGAACTCAATTCATTTTTGCCGCGCTGATTAGAAGGGTTGTCCTGCAAAGTGCCTAAAGAACTTAAACCATTTAACTACACGTCAACATATTCAATATGGATGTTGGAGTTTGACTGCTGGCACAACGTGCATAGATTCGAATTCGCAGCCACTGGATTCACGCCTTACTCCCCTCTACTCGAATGGACAGCTACGTTCTCCCACGTTTTAAAAACATTTGGCGAGTTTGACACTCACTTACCTATGAAATATACAGGGATGAATACGGCTATGCAAAGTAATATGATGACTAATCCTGCTCGCCACCATGTGTGTCATCGCAGACCCAGTTGTCCGTCTCTCCGCCGTGGATGAAGAACGGTATGAATCCGAAGAAGATGTTGTATGCCCAAATAACTGAGAGGGCGATTCGGACCCGGCATGGCGTCACAAGCAACCGTACCTCAGTGGAAAATATACGGATATCAATCTGGGAACAGAGGGAGAGGCCATAGCTCCTCATCCCAGCTTCAAACTAACGGACCCTGTAGTTGAACCTTCTTAATTGGGAATAACTTAGAACATTCAGCTCAAATGAATAGCGGTGCCCATTGTCATTCACCTGAATTGCGTTCCAATTCCATTCCACGTCCATTATGGTACACGGGTATCAATGCAAAAATAATTACGTGAGTATTGTTCAATAATACAGGAGTTGAAAATCAACGGAATAGATCGATCCCTAATACCGCACCTTTAAGAGACTTCAGGGGTAATCGTTTATACCATTGTTAAGCTGATTGTATTGGGCGACTTGTTTTATGCACGTATGAATCCAATGGATCCAGTTCTTGGTATATCGGAGATGCTGCATCAGGAAATAAAACATGTGTACATAGATCCGCCCCAAATAAGTTGTACGGAATTTCAGGGTATACATGGTCGAACATCTCACCAGCCACGATGTATCGATAGAATCGCATTTCATCCCGTATATGCACAGTATACACGAGTTCGAAAGTATGCACTACTACATAACAGAGATATCTGGTAGAGTTAATGATGCCGGTAATAATGCCGGTCGCTGAGCTTTCCATGCTAAATGGTCTAAAATGGACATGATGATCTCGAAACCCTCGAAGACCAGGTGTTATATCCAGAACCCTTCAATAGAATATGGAGCCATACTCACAATGCTAGGTATTGTAGTCATCGTATACTATCGGGGCTATTGGGTATGGTGGCGTTTTAGTCGACTGTTCGTGTTGGATAATTACGTCATTAGCCACAAAGGGCCCTGATTGGCTAACGAGTCAGGAGACACCATCACATGATCCAACGTGCGCAAGAGAATGATGTTAGGCCACCCCCAACTGCTAGCACTGAGTTGGTATATAAAAAAGATTACGCCCCCTTGACAACGCAGCTGATTACTGATGGCATTTGACCCTTCGCTTCGGTCCCTCGTGCAAATCATCGATCACTGACAGTCGACAAACGCACCCATTGTGTGTGAGCATCTATATATATATATATATCTATATATATATATATCTATATATATATATATTATATATATATATATTATATATATATATTATATATATATATATAATATATATATAATATATATATTATATATTCGTTATCGCTACAGCGTGACCGCGCTTTTACCTGTCGATAGCTATTGCAGAGAGGTGGTATATGGAGGATCCGCTGAAGACGAAAGCCGGCAGGAAGAAGTTGAACCTCGGCGTCTCGTAGCAGGTAGCCGGGCTGATGACGAGACGGGGGGTCAGGTTCATAGGTAGGGCGAAGAGGTCCCGTCAGGAAATCCGTCACCGCCAGACTGACGAGGAAGTAGTTGGCGACCTTCCGCAGACGCCTGTCCTTCACGAAGGCTGCGATCACCAAGAAGTTGCCGACGATGGTCCCGATGAACACCGGGGTATACACGAGGATGTACAAAGCCGTGACGAGAGGACTGAAGGCGAGAGTGACGGTGGTGGGTACCTTCCGTTCATCTGCTCCTGATCATCCATTCCGTCCATGGAGAGGGGAGCGTCGCCGTAATAGGAAGAGTTTAAAATGTCTTAGCTTGAACTCGGTGATCAATGAATCCTGCACCGCCTATTATACGAATTGCCCATTTATCGATCCGATCAATTGAGGATTTGGGCATTCAGTTAGCGTGGCCCCACGGCCCCGCACGATAGTATGGTAGGAAACTTGTGGGTAGATGAATGAGACATCGAACGGAACAGAAGGCTTGACATTGTAGGCCCATCAGGTTCAAATAGTCTCAGTTGTCTCATTACACACTCTGATGAATAAAGAACAACTGATGGTTGATAACTGGCTATAGGGTCTATAGGCAATATTGTGGGGAATCGGAAACCATGACTACAAGTCCGAACCCTATTTCAATACAATGATCCTATATGTGGAGTTATTGACCTCCAATGTAAGTTCGTCCATTATGCAGATAAATCAGCGAGAGTTCCTATGTGCAATAATATGCACGTTACACTAAATGACCCCTTTATGTACTTTTATTGTTTTTAATGTGTTGAATATCCCGACACTCCGCAAGAGTTCTACTCTCTTCCTCTTACACACAGAAGTAACCGAGAACACCTGCACCAATATTATTATTTAGAGTTGTTTTTTATCAAAACAAAAACTCGAAACAAAATGTAATCAACCAGGTCGATATCCTATCATGGAGTGGGTCCAATTCTTACGAAAAACGGGAACGAGAAATATTATTGTGCTTATTTACGAACCGAGGTAAACGGTTGTAATGCAACTAGCTTCTCGAAAAATTGGGACATCTAGTAGAATTGAAATGGATTTTTCACGGTCAGTTCTCATTGCCAGGTATACATAGGAATGACCTTCACTGTAGCTTACTCCGCCAGTCCATTATGGACTTTTAGAGGGGTTGAGACAGTACCAAAATGCGGGCGAATTACATGTGATATCTTGTGTAATATTATCATAATTTTTTTTGGCCGCGATGCACTAGATGTGTTTAGCGGAGATAATTTATGATGCCAATTATTCCTGACGTACTGGGTTGTGCGAGGATTAAGGAACCGAGTTCATGTTGGATAGCAGGAAAATCCTAAACCAATTCGCTTGCACTCAGGTCCTACTAGCAGGATTCTCAGCAACGATCGAAAGTATTAATTGAAGACAGAACAGTTTAACCGGGGCTATCTTAAACGGCATATTAACTGCTTGTGATTGAATTAGGGTTGTTCCTTTGAAAGTTATCTTCTCCCACAATTGTGTCGACTGTAGAATTGTCGCTTCTTGATGTACACATTGAACAATGTTTGGTGATGTCGGGACCAGAATCAATCAGTCAGTCTCAGTGGGGGAAGCTTCTTATCTGTTTTACCTCTGTTTAAAGGACCACTACTTATCGAACTCTATTTTTGAACTTGAAAAAACCCCTCGTAGGCCATAGACAACACCCGTGGCTCCATGGAACCATATTCTATCAAAGAATATTAAACGTATTGCTAATATTCATGTCACCCATTCATCTTCAATGAAAGATTGTTGTTACTATTATACGGCCAATGGACAATATTGCTGAACCAAGTATTGGTAGGGGCACTCCTCCCAGTTAACAATTAGTACGCGAACATCACACGACCGTTGCAGAGATCAAATTATAATTCCATGCCAATGAAACACATTCTTATCACCAAGATTATGTCTTAGTTGCTTATGATCTCACGAAGAGTAGGGCAATAATAATGAAGGCGCATATTCATGTTGAGATCTGATCTCACTTGAAAGAAATCTTGTTAACGAATATTATATGAAAAATACTCCAGCACCTATTCTAGTACTGTGTGAAAAAAAATCAAATGGGTAAGGGTGTTGTTACCAGTTCGGAAACTGCAACAATTTGTTTAAAGACGATGAAATAATGAAGAGTGTAAATATACCTCGGGATTTGTCCAGAGACAGCGGCCTCTAAATCCCAATAGCACGTTTGGTAATCATAACGGCTGTATCGAGTATTCAATGTAGGTTTGTAGACCTCTATGATCGCAGCGAACCTCCAGGATTCCAGAGATGTTCAAAAAACGTCACGATTTAGGTGATGGTACGGAATTAGTCCTTTTCTCTAGACATACGCGAACGAAACTCATCCACCTTTTGATGGGTCGGTGCAGGGAAGTCCTATATAAGTCTTGTGATGTCACGTTTCCGTCCTGAAGGAAGATGAGTATGCGACGGGCCAAGGAATGATGAAAGAAGTGTATCATCATAATTCCTTACGGAAATGAACTTCCAACTATAAAGTTTGTTTTTTCCATTGAATCCTGGAAAGTGACGGGTACCCGCCCGATAACAATCGGTTCCGATTACAACTGTTGCTAGAGATATTGCTCCAGGAGAGAGAATAAATAAGAGCAATGAATGTCATTTGAAAAGGGTAATATTATCTGACGGTGTACCATAATGCGGAAGATCTAATATACAATATATCTTACTGGCAGGATTTATCAACAACATCGAAAGTATCAATTGATGACAGAAACAGTTTAAAACGGGCGATCTAAAACGCCATACTAAGTGCTTGTGATTGAATTAGAGTTGTTCCTTATTGAACAGTTATCATTCTCACAAACTGTGGGCGACTAGAAGCCTCGCCTATTGTGAATTGTCGGTACTGGTGCTATACATTGCACCAATTTTCGTGTATATACGGGACAGAAGCGATCAGCAGTGATCCGAGGGGGGAAGCTTCTTATCTGTTTTCCTCTCACCTGTTTTAAAGAACGATACTCACCAACTTTGATTCAACCTTGAAGAAACCCTCGTAGGCATAGATAACACCGTGCGTGACTCACAAAGCCAATTTTATATCAAGGCATATAAAACGTAATTGCTAATACTCTGTCACCCATTAATCTTCAATGAAAGATTGTTGACTATTATATGGCCACTTGACCCAATTTTTCTGGAAACAGTATATATATATATATATATATATTATTGGTCACTCCTCTCAGTTGACATTAGTACATCACACGATCGTTGCAGAACATAGTATCAATGAAGTAGAAGCGGAATTCCGAAAACAATATGAGTTCGGTTCATAGTAATGGGAGGATCAATGAGAAGCAATGAATGTCACTGAAAGGTAATAAGTATTTGTCGTGTACCATTTTTTAACTGCGGAAGATCTAAATTATTAATCACTATCCTACTAGCAGATTTCTCAACAGCGACGAAAGTATTAATGAAGACAGAAAAACAGTTCAAAACGGGCTATTTAAAACGAACTACACTGAGCGGTTTGGGATTTGAATAGGGCTGTCCTTGTTGAACAGTTATCATTTTCCAAAAACTTGTGTCGACTGATAGAAAGTAAAATAAGGGCCACGCCGACAGGCCCGTCAAACATCTTCAGAAGGGGGGGACATGACCCAAAGTGGTTGGGGGACATGACCTCGCGCCAAAAAACAACAACATACGATGTGAAAAACGAAAATCAATATGTGGGGGGACACGTCTCCCCCTCCCCCCCCCCCCCCCCCCCCCCCCCCCCCCCACCCCCCCCCCTCCAGGATTGATGCCCAGTGACTACTGGATCAAAAGCTCAAGTTCCAACTTTCAAAGGCAAACTGTATTGTAAGTATAAGCTTTAGACAGAGACCGTTAAAGGCAGCTCTAGCCTGGTGAAAGTCTAGAGCTCGTCACCTTTAGCGACACATGATCATTTCAGGAACTTACCATAAGATTATTAGAGATGAGCTGACCATAGCGAAGACTTAATTTATAGAACGAAGGCCTTCCTATCATCTATAAAAAAAACACCATACACAGCTTCTTTTTCTGTAGATAAATTTCAATAATGGAGTTTAACACAAAAATGTGGTCCAGCGTAGAATGTCTATGTCTAACAACCCAACATGCTCATCCCCGAGAATCCCCAGTAGAAATCACATCGGAATGAATTCTTCCACAAAAAAGAATTGCCTGTTGTAAACAAATTGGACCTTAAACAACTAACCAGCATAATTCCCCGATAGTTGGTCCACATCCTGCGAAGAGCCCTTACCTTTATAATTTGGCAGAATATACCCTCTAGCCAATCCTCAGGGGGACGACACAGTGCGACCAAAACGGACATGAAGAGTTGTAACCAGCAAAGATAAAACACGGTAGGTGGGCAATATTTCAGAAATCAATAACCATGAGGTCTTTACCTGCAGCCTTATTATTCATTGTTAATTCATTAACTTGCACTTGGACCTCCAACAGGGGTTAGGCCTATTCAAATCAACATTATAGCTAGAAGGACTCGGTTCACGATCACAGGTGGCTGAGCTACCAAACTAATGTATTTTCAAATCCTTACAGTTGATCATGAAAAACATGATAGGTATGTTAATAGCCTCATAAGATCTATTACAAGCCTTGTTAATAAATCCCAATATCTACGCGGGTTGTCACTTTTCCAATTCCCGAAGACGAAGAGGTTATGTAAATACGAAAGTAATTAGTTTCAAGCTGGTTGTATCGTGGTCTTTAATTTTCGAAGAAGGCGATATGATTGTTTATTACCATGACCAATGGTTCCCGAGTAATCTTCTTTCTTTTTGAAATATTCAGCTCTGCCAATTTGCGATCATTGTTTAAACCATATGAATATGACTGCGACAACTTTTCTGTTACATCAAAACTGCTACACACTTCAGGATACAAGAGTTACTGCTGCATAAAAAAAAGCGTATTGAACTGACCACGGCACAATCAAACATTATTTTGTGCGAACTGAGTTAATTGGAATAGCAGCTATCTCTCTGTTAAAAAAAATCTCCTTTCTCACCGAAGGACCTTCTGAAAGCCTCAATTACTTCATTTGACCAAGGAGTGTTTGCTTAATAAACACTAGCACGCTGTGCTTCTGAGCATTAGACACAGACTTTCGACCCGTTGCAGAGCATAGTATCAATGAGGTGTTAACGGAATTCCGTGAGTAGGTTCATAGTAATGAGAGGATCAAATTTTTTTGAGGAGCAATGATGTATTTGGAAAAGTATAATTATCTGAAGTGTATATACTGCGCGAAGAGCTAAATTGGAAGCACCAGCAATGGAAACACAATTCTCATTACGCAGATTTAGTCCTTTGTGCGTCTGATCTCAACGAAGAGCTGGCCAATAATAATGAAGCGAATTCACGTTGAGATCTGATCTCACTGGGAAAGAACTATTGTAGAAATAACGACATTACTCCAACCACCCACCCGAGGTAGGTGGAAAAATTGGAAGTGTAAAGAGGGAAAAAAAGAACATTTAATATGGGTACGGGGTGGTTGTATGTAACCAGTCGGAAAACTGCTAAATTTTCGTTAAAAGACGATGAAATAATAACGTAATATACCTCGGTGATTTGTCCGAAGACAGCGGCTGTTGAATCGGCCAATGCTAGAATCTGTTTAGTAAGGTCACCACATTTATTTATCACAGTTGTATTGTATCAGTGTGTAAAAAGAGTCTCCAACATTCCAATAGTACTTGATAGTCATAACTGTAAGTAATCGAATTATTCGATGTGTTTCTCCCATACTAAATAAGACCGTTATTTACATGTCTTCCGACAACTCTTAAAGCTGTGCTCAATTAGATAGCAACACCAGACCTCCTATACCAAGAAGAACACCCAGTATGAGAGGAAACCATTGGTGACGGTATTGTTTTCCGGTAGGAAATGCGTCACCAAACTGTTCTTGATTGAACAATACAGGTACCACGTAGCAGGCTGGTTAGCTAGGGTCACAATTAGCAAACAGATTAAAAGATGTTGATTCACTAACAATGCATGGCTATCTTAACCAGGCTGTTATGGTATGTTAAAATAATCCAAATATCCGTAATGGTCACGTAACATCCATGTGTATATTCAACAGCCTTTGGCGCGAAACGCCCTTGTGTTAGACCTGTAGGTTTGTAGACCTGTATGATGCAGCGAAATTCCAGGCTTCCAGAATATGTAATGAAAAGTTCACGATTGAGGTTGATGTTAGACTTGAGGCCTTTTCTCTAGGTACAACGCGATTCGAAAGTTCATTCCACCTTTTTAGGTTCGTGCCGGGAAAAGAAGGGAAAGTACTATACAAGCCTTGTTAATATCCGTGTCCCTCCTGATGAAGACGCGTCTGCGAAAGGCAAGTAAATGATGAAGAAGTGTATTCTCATAATTCCTTACGGAAATTATCCTCCAACTCTGGAGTTTGTGGTTTTCAATGAGTACATAACACTGTGAGTCCCCCGCCCGTTTACAGCTAGTGCAGAGCTAATGCCTCTGGAGCGTTAAACTATTTCAAACATACTTTGCCCCGTTGTACCCGCATGCATAGGCAACACGGACGCCACGATGATAGGTACGAATTGCCGTCACCACAATTGTAGTGTTCATGCAACTGAACGAAATCGTCTACGAGACATTAAACTGATAGGATAATGAATGTCATAACAGGGAAACTGGGACAATATCAAACCCATGAGAAACAACTCCATTAAATCTTTGTATAGATATCCTGTTATCCTGTTATCAATTTCACAAATCTGATTAGAAAGAAAAAAGGTTTCCGCTTAGAATCTGGTGGTTAATGGAAAGCCATCAAAATTATGGGCTCGAGTATCATATGGCCTCATCAGTGATTTATGAAATCACCGTTTATCCTGAAAACTAGGGAATCCCTCCATGTAGTGATAATGATGCCGAAGATCTTCAACTGTTGGGAATATGACGGCCAAACCGTCGTGATTCCACTAGAAGTTAATACCTCTAGGTTCCCGAAATGAATTACATTGCATAACGCATGGGTTTTTTAGCAGCAGAGCCAGACACCTGAAATTTCGTCACAATGTGAATGACAACTTATGATACGAGAACGTTCACTGCGCCGATGGTCTGGTTGCATCTGATCGCTTAACGCGCCAAACTGAAGTCCTTAAAGGGGAATTAAAGTCTGCGAAATATGTTGACTTATGAAGCAGCAGGTGTAATGAACATTACTACAAAAAATCCCATCAAAAAATTGCTCCCTTTACAAGTTATATACGCTTAAAACAAAGAGACGGGCGCTGCCTTTTCCTCCAGGTGAAATAGCAGGAGACTTGAGTCTAATTAGAGGGAACACAACCCTGCAGCTGGCAATTTATTTAATGTATTTTCTACTGAAAAAGTATGTCAAATTTTAGATGAAATTTGGGGAGGATGTTCATGATATGATGGTCTCCCATTTAACAAAATTAGTTCACTTTCTAAAGTCCAGGACTTTATTTCTCCTTTAATAGATTTGAAGTCAATGAGTGTCCACTGTAGGTGCACATAGGTATAAGCTTGAAGATTAATCCGCCGAAAAGGTTATCCGAAAAATTAGTCCATAATATTATTTGGGGTACAAATGCCTTACTTCGTTGTTAGTAAATGCGATATACTTGTGACTTTATTCTGAAAGGGGGTTAGTCAAAGTATACTCCGAAAAATTCATGGAGATTGGTTCCACGTTTGGTGTTTTGAAAATTCATGGAAAGGGGGTAGTCAAAGTACAAACTCCGAAAATTTTATGGAAAACTATGGTCCAGTTGGCTCATTGTTTTTGAAAAAATTCATGGACTAATAAAAATAGGCCCTCGTCGTATGTCTGTCGGAAAATTGAGTAAAAAAATACAATGTGAAAAAAAGACCCCTACTTAGCGCAAAAATTTACACGGTCATGGTACATCGAAGTGCACATCGTTGGAATGGTTGGACTCTCTGCTTCACAACAATTTAGTGTCAATGGGTAAATTAATACGCGTGTGCGACCCTTTGCGCTGTACTGAGAACAGTGCCACCGTTGAGTTCGCAATCTGGCTGTGTTATCTCTATAAAACAGAGTATACGTGGGAACTGTGGAAGTAATGGAACCAGCCTAAAAAATTCTCGCGGGCAGCCAGTAGCAGTGTTGACTGAATAGTTGACCCACGATGGAATTGAATGTATAAGAATCAGCAGTGTTTAAAGGTCAGCTGCAGGCATTGTGAAACATCTTCGAAAAATTCGGATTTTCATTTCGTCGATAAGCACACCCAAACATCTAACTGTATTATTATGTCATTGTAACTGCAAATATAATGAAATGAGGAGATCGGATTAGCTCAGTCCGGTAGAGCTTGGATACAGCTCGAAAGGGGATGAGTTCGAATCCCACAGACCGATCAGCTTTTACGAGAGAGTGCCCTGGGCAAGGCACTTGTCTCCATTGCCCACCCCACCCAGCGTCGTAATTGGGGACCTCTGAGGACTTTCGGGACCAACCTGCGCCTACCATGGCAGCAACTTACTGTCGGGATTGCGGAGGGCGACGGTTCCTATGATCAGGGTAATTTAATATCTGTGAAGCGCTTTGGTACTTCGCAGTCAGTGGATATAGAGCTAATAATAATAGTATTATATATACATGGTTGATGTTTCTCACCATGATTACATATTTTTCATAAATCGTATTGTTCGATTAGTTTTAATCATGCTCTATGAAAACAAAGTGTAATGTTTTTTTTTTATTCCCTTTTCATTCAAACTTTAAGATAACATTAGGCGCTGGTTGAACTATAGCCATTTCTATCCAAATTCACTACTAGTAGGTCATACCTGTACACCTAGTTTTTGTTGCAGTCACTCACATTTTTAGATGGAATCAAGGAATATTAGGTCTTTTCCGAGTTCGGGTGATATTGTTATTGTTATTTGAGTGAGGTCGTGTGAAATTATGTTGGAATTCCCACTAATACCACTGAGGGCCCAAATACATACAAATAGTTTATTTGTTTGATTTGATTTGATGCTACGGCTTAGGGAAGCCAAGTTGACTCACATGGAACCCTAACTGAAATTTTTGAAATAACCGATATATTTGGTTATTAGGATATTTCCCCCAAATAGTAGAGGAGAGCACAAAGAGCAAGATTATGAGGGGAAAAGTCGGCCTCTGAGCAACTCTGATATATTACTGAATAACAAATGAGTCAGGAACCTAGCTTTAGATGACCCCACTTTTTGGTGTTTCAGCCATGGGTCCACGTTTGAAATTGACTTTAGAAAAGAAAACATATCCACCCCCCCCCCAGCTGCCAAGCCCCTTGCTGTCTTGCGCGGGCTCCTGTATTCGTGCGGGAGTCCCATACCTTATTGGTTGCGACATTTTTTTTCTAGGATCTATAACTGCATATACAGGTGTGCCCTTGTATCCTCTGCATTAATTGAATGATGTGGGAAGTGCAAGCTGTGGTCGGCTTATAATTATCATGAAGCTGTTATTTGAACACAATATGATGTGACTATATTCGCAACACTTGAGTCTAAGAGGGTTTGTTTTTCAAAAATTGCACTGATTTCCCACGCAATCCCTATGTAATTGTCACATGCATGCGATTGCACTCACAACCTAAACAGTTGCAAAAAAGTGGCATAGAAAGAAAAACAACCTTCAGCTACGGTTTATAAACCTTCGAAACAATTGTTGGTCCACTGTTTCTTTTTCTGATTTGACTAACCAAATAACAATATAGCAAACTGAGTCTGAGTGAGGTTGTTATGGAACATGCACTGATTTCCACGCAAAACTAGTAATTGTCACCTGCCTACAGGAATTGTACTCAACAACTAAACAATACAAGAATGGCTAGGAAGAAGAAAAAAAAAAAAAATCAACCTAGGGCTATATTAAACTTCAAAAACATTGTCGGGACACCGTTTCTTTCTACTCTTAAGCTGTACCGCAGGGTACCATTACACCTTACCTTTCCTGTTCTTTGCATGAACGTTAGGAGCCTATCTCACAGAAGGTAATAGATACCTTCCTGGACCGCGAGGGTTAGCGCCTGAAATGCACGGAAGTGTGGGGACGGAGAGGATTCGGGGTGCGAGGGGGTGTGGGGGGTGGGGGGGGGGGAGTGGGAGCGTCTCACCACTGCCCTGACACGAGAAGTTATCCTATCCAGCGCCTTGGCAAAGCATCTGTCGCCCCTTTCATTTTACCTTACCTATTCTCTTTGCGGACTTTTTAGTGAACGGGCTGGCTGAACTCGACGAATGTGATTCTGGGGAGGGTATTTCAGGGGGCTGACTTCTACAAACAGAGTGAATCCCATAGTGTCTTATCACAAACTGAAATAAATTATAAACTCTGTAACAGGAAGGACACTTCCTCATTCCAGCGCCGAGGGGAGGGGGGGGGGGGGAGGGGGGGGGGAGAGGGGGGGGGGATCCTCATGAAACGTAAACATGAAAGGTCCCACCTATCCCCTAAACATATCGAATTGGAATTTGGATTTAGCTACTACGTATTCTATATATAGTCTGCATACGCGCGGTCCTGAATTCTCGGGGTATTATCGAAAATGTGGCCTATTGCGCGTAGTTTTTCATTCATTGACGAAGGCAAAAAAAAGGAATCTATGCAGTCATGTCTGTTCGTAGTAAGTGTTGTGTATGTGGGTGTGTGTGTGGTGTGTGTGGTTTTACTTTCGACGCGGTGCCGTTAATATTAGCGTTGTCCAGAGTGAATGTATCAGCGTTATCCAAGAAAATGGAAACCAGAAAAAAACCAATAGGGCTTAGTGTTCCACAGTGACTCATTCTGATAACCTACGTCCAGACACAAAGGAACAAATGGGAAAGTGTCTAACTTATTACGAGTAACAATTCATTTCTAACAAATTCCCATGCTCGGCACTGAGAATGACACCAGCCTTGCCTAACAAAACAATAGGGTTCCTTGTACTCTGAAGAGAGCATTTGCTATTATCATGTTTACAATTGAATTCTCAACTTTGCTCCCGATACAATGTTGACTGTTTCCATCATGTGGAACACTCAAGTGTGAGCGTCTTCCAGCTAGGTGGGGTTGAGTTACTCATGTTTACCAGCTAAAAATTTGCCAAATTAAATTTGATGGCGTTTCCATCTACTTAATAACGAAAGCTACACAGTGACACCAAATTTAAATGGATCAGACCATGTATTAAAAAGACCTCTAATATCAGCCCCAAAACAATGAACAATGCGCTTGATCCACCCCAACTTTGTCGAGTTACCGGTTTCGAACCCGAAAGACCAAGTATTGAATTCTCACCAAATCTATTTTCACCAAAATTGACCCCTCCATCCACACCAAACACAATATATTCTTATACTTCCCATGCATAAGGAGCTAGGCACCAAATTTTGGACTTATCAGGGATTTAGACTTCTGGTCACTTCGGATTACTCGGACCTGACTCTAAAACAATGTACTCATCCAGTCATCATGAGGAATATACATAATAATAAGAGCTTCGATCATTCTGGTATTAGGGTCGAGTATCGTTTTTTACAAACCAAAATCAAACTCACAGTACGCCCAACAAAATGTTCACCCACGCCCGGACAAGTGCATGCTTCATCCACCCATAGTGTAAACTGATCGATGTGCCGGTTCATACAGTTATGAGTTGAATGTGACGACAAGATCGGGATTCGAAACGAACGAACGAAATAACAACAGACAGACGGAGAGAAGTGATGACTTGTTGAGCTGCTTACCGCAGGCTTAGAAATTGCCGATTACGTAGTCACAGATCTAGGTTCAGTCCTCTGGTACTTCGAACCTGACATTATTGGTGCTCTTCGATTGCATGCGTTTTGCCGAGAGCGTGCTGCGCTCTGACAGATCTGCAAATAATGCTGGGGTTAGTGGAAGTGAAAATGCCACCTCGGTTCAGGAACAACAGGAACAAGAAAACAACGTGATAGCGCGAAATTGAAAATTGTGAGAAATGTATTGTTGCCCATATTGTTCTGATACATATTGTCCATTCTTATTCTGTTTGAAGTAGGCTGTCAGAAATGACGCCAATATTCACAAACCTTCCGCTTCCTGAATGGCCTTATTCAGTTCCCTTCCGGAAATATTTCATTAGTTATCATTTCTTTCAAGTTATATCGGGGGGAAAGGGGCGGAGATGGTCAGGGTTCTCAACAAAGAAGATGAGAACCAATTCAATTTCAATTTCTCACCTTCCCCTGAAATGGGGACAAAGTTAGGACACCGCTCTCTCAAGTGTCACACTTACGGAACCGATCTGGTGGCCAGTATTACGCTTTGCCACGATTATAGGCATGACGGCTGCAGAACGTTCAAATGCTTCAGTATAGACGTAAACATCGAGTTTGCGAAGAAGAAGAAGAAAAATTTCATGAAAACGGAAATGAAACTGGATGGAAGGCTATATACCTCTGCAGCTCATATAATATCGAATTTTTTCTTATTTTATAGAAAGATCATGTCCCGTGTGACCTTTCGACGCCTATGGAACTCTCTTGTTCAAACCTATTACCAAGCTTACACTTTCCATGACCGTGATGTAATCTTGCCGCTTGCAGCTGCATGGACTTTCACATGCATATCTATTAAAAAGTTGGTACAAGAGAGGGTTCTAACTACGCGGGTCTATCCGCGGGAAATTAACCAAGACCAGAGATAAACGAGCAGTAGTCATAGGCACACTACGATCAATATTAATCATTAGTCCGTTCTCAATCAATAAGTAAGTTCGGTGCCGACCGCTCTCCAAGAGTCTAATCAATCTAGTGGTTCTCGTACTATTGGTCCACGGACAGGAAACCCAGACTTTGGCTGCGTTTATCTACTATGGTAATAGAAGAAACGTCTTCGGTAACGAGTATAATCCGGGGTCATCATAACCAGCGATACCTCCCTTGTTTTCGTACTGGTCCGACCACCACATCAGTCTATTCATTCTCACAGTACAGCAAATGTCACGTAAATCGCAGTTAGTTCTGACCAGCCTCTGTTATCCTAAATTTGTGTTCTCAAGTAGTAACATGCACTAGCCAAATAAAGGTATCCAGTCATACCCCGTTCATGCGATACATGTGTAATTACTGTCAAAGTGGTGCGAACCCCCTATCTGCCCCGTCTATGTCCATTATTTTCTTCTTTTCTTCCACGAGGCTCCCGACACACTATTTCATTGCGCACTTCATCGTGTCCTCCGGGTGACTTCCGCTAGGGTGCAGCCACACACGACACACGCCTACTAATCACAATTCACCTCACAAGGTTCCCCCTTTTACACGTGGGTGCGAGGGACAATTCAGGAGACACGCCTTGTCTCAGAGCATTAAGGGAAAGCCCGCGGGCTTTGTGGAATTCGAGCTCACGACCTTTCGATCACAAGTCTGGAGTTCTGCCGACCTGAGCTAATCCGCCTCCTCGAAGGTCAGCCAAGGCAACGCTATCGACACGTACCACAAAAGCATCTGCAGGGCGTACAACACTTCGGTTACCTGGCAAGAATTGTCAACTGTACTCATCGTACCCGCCGTATGTCATTAGTGGTGTTAAAACTCACCACTTAGCGTTGTCTCATCAGGAGGTACCCAATGGGCAACAGTTCACGGGTCAATTTCTATTCTCTCTCTTATGGTCTACCAGAACGCATCACCTCTACCATTCAAATGTTTTGCTGGTGGTTGTATTTTTGGTGTCCAACTATTGATGGCAATGAAAAGCCGTATGCTCCAGCAAAGCCTGGACAAGTTTTCATCATGAAGCAATCTCTTTCACAGACGCTCTAAAAATGTCTTCAAGGCATAGGGTTTTACTATTGAGAGTGAGTCCATTTCCTTCAGTCCCAGTATGCAATGATGATACCCGCTCGTGAAAAAAAAACATTTATAACTATCAATAATTTAGCGTCGTAAACGAATTAGACCTCGAAGAAAGTTGTAAACTCGTCGGCACCCAACATAAGCCCGCATGCGCCGACGACGATCGCCATGGTAACCAGTCCTCTGATGCGTGCGCGGGTCTCGATCTGCTCAGGAAATGCGTCGTCGGTTGTGGCGACTATGCGGTCTGTGTTGCGTATATGTTTGCGCTTCCCCCCCCTTGCGAGCAGGACTGCGTAGAGTATCAGCATACCTTGAAAATAGGCACTGACAGTTCTGAGAGGCAAACACCCCATGAATTCAAAGTACTGGACTTCCTCACGAAAAAAAAGTTTCGGAAAGGTTTCAAATGTTTCCGCACAAATTCCTCAAAACATTTTCAAAACATGTTGATGACTCGTGTTGGAAACATGTTCGAAAACTCCAGAAATTACTTCAGCCACAACGTTTGGTTGTTGATCGGGGCCAAAACAGTTAAATGTTGACGCTATGTGAGTGATTCAGGATTCATGGTATTGTCATTCATATTTTTTTTTTTTTTCGTAGGTCTCTGTTTTTTGAAATTTGGAATAAAATAAATAATTCCCCTAATTAATATCAACCACAAACGCCAAAAACTTATTGATGGCTTAACTGACCCTAATTCTGGCAAGCGAATACTGGCGACTCCTGTTTTCTGATATAGTGAACCAACATACCAACTATGAGTTTCATCCATTCAGGTGGGGTCAAACCATCGTTTCGACAAAATATAAATTTTCCTATATTTTTCCCAGAATGGTTCCTGGTCTACACAAACACAATGGGTTCATGTTACTTTCCATAAGAAAGCTGCATACCGAATTTCAACTTGATCTGACCTCTGGCATTCTAGACAAATCATATTTAACAAGCATTTCCTACAATCACCTCTCTCGACCTTCGGAGACCTGGACCTGACCCAAATAGAATTGGATCATTACTCATGATGGGAAACCCACATACACTGTATACCAAGTATGAACATCCAGTTAGGTCATTATTGTGTTGAAAAAGTCAGGCGTTCAAACACGCACGCACGCACGCACAAACACACACACAAGCACGCGCGCGCGCGCGCGCGAACATAGACATAACCACCTGTCATGACTACATACATCAGTGAATGCTAGATTAGCATTTCCCTGTATAGATCCTCTGATTCGTCAATGACTAAACGTTCATTCGTCAACGAATACAACTCGAAATAGCACGGGAACGTTTACCTACCATTTGTATTACTAAACCTACAATATCTATCTAAAACATTGAGCAGATAGGAGGTATCTTGGAAGCGTCCTGGGTTCGCCGAGACCGATGCCGCGGCTGTTAGTCTTCCCTTTCCCGCCTATATCTAAACTTATAGGTGCCATAGGAGCCACCACAAAGGAGCGTGAATTCGAATGAATCTTATAATAAACTCAATTAATTTGGGCCGCGCTGATTAATGAGGGGTGTCCTCAAAGTTCCTAAAAGAACTAACGTAAACCATTCAACTACACGTCAACATATTCAATATAGATAAGGGAATTTGACTGATGGCAACCAACGTGGCATGATTCGAATTCACAGGCCATGAATTAGCCTTCTCCCCCCTACTCGAATTGCAGCTACGTTCCACAAACGTTTAAAACAATTTTGTGCGTTTGACATCACTTACCTATGAATATACAGGGATGAATAGGCGTATGCCAAGTAATATGATGGCTATATCCTGCTTGCCACCATGTGTGCGTCACAGACCAAGTTTGTTCGTCTCTCCCGGTGATGAAGAACGGTATGAATCCGAAGAAGATGCTGCATGCCCAAATTACCGAGAGGGCGATTCGGACCCGGCACTGGCTCACCAGCACCGGTACCTCATTGGAAAATATACGATTCAATCTGGAACAGAGGGAGAGGTCCAGTTATATGCATCATTACCAACTTCAAACTAACGGGAACCCTGTAGTGTGAACTTTCCTAATTGGGAATACTTCAGCGTGGTTAGACTTTCGGCTCAAATGATAGCGGTGCCCTTGTCATTCCCCTGAATTGCTTCCCCACGTCCATTATTGTAACACGGGATAATGCAAAAAATACGTGAGTATTGTTCAATAATCCAGGAGTTGAAAATCAACGGAATAGATCGATCCTAATACCGCAACCTTTAAGTACTTCAGGGGTAATTCGTTTTATACCCTTGTTCAGCTGATTGTAATTGGGAGACGTGTTTTGCATGGTAAGAATCCAATGGATCGCCGTTCTTGGTATCTCTAGCTGCTACATCAGGAAATAACACTTATTTACATAGATCCGCCCCCAAATTAAGTTTGTACGGAATTTCAGGTATACATGGTCGAACATCTCACCAGCCAAGATGTCTCGAGAGAACGCATTTCATCCCGTATATGCACAGTATACACGAGTTCAAAAGTATGCACTACTCATAACAAGATTCTGGTAGAGTTAATGATGCCGGTATATGCCGTCCGCTGAGTCTTTCCATGCTAAAAATGGTCTAAATGGACAGATGATGACTCGAAACCCTAAGACCAGGTGTTATATCCAGGAACCCTTCAATAGAATATGGATGCCATACCCACAATGCAGGGGTAATTGTATTCATCGTATACTATCGGAGCTATTGGGTATGGTGGCGTTTTAGTCGACTGTTAGTGTTTGGATGATTACGTCTTAGCATCAATTAAGGACCTGATTGCTCACTAGTCAGGATACACCATCACATTATCAACAGTCTCAAGAGACTGCTGGTTAGGCCCACCCCACTGCTGCACTGATTTTGTATATAAAAAAAAAATTACGTCCCCTTGACACGCGCTGATTACTGATCACATTACCCTTCCCCCTGTGTTTCGAGTCGGCCGTGCAAAATCATCGATCACTGATAGTCGACAAACGCACTCCATTGAGTGTGTAGCGATATATATATAGATATAATTATATATATATATATATATATATATATATAGAACTTAAAAATTTATCTATATAATATATATATATATATATATATATATAATATATATATATATATATATATATATATATTATATATTTCGTATCGCTCAGCGTGACCGCGCTTTTACCTGTCGATAGCTATTGCAGAGAGGTGGTATATGGAGGATCCGCTGAAGACGAAAGCCGGCAGGAAGAAGTTGAACCTCGGCGTCTCAAGCAGGGCATGGCTTGATGATCGAGACGGGGGGTCAGGTTCTAGGTCCGGGCGAAGATGCCCGTGAGGAAATCCGTCACCGCCAGACTGACGAGGAAGTAGTTGGCGACCTTCCGCAGACGCCTGTCCTTCACGAAGCTGCGATCACCAAGAATTCCGACGATGGTCCGATGAATCCGGGGTTTACACGGGATGTACTAAAGCCGTTGACGAGAGGACGGATGCGAGAGTGACTGTTGTTGGGTACCCTGTCCTTGTTCTGCTCCTGATTGCATTCCGTCCATGGATGGGGAGCGTCGTCTGTAACGGTTTCGATACTCTTAGCTAGAACAGTGTGATCAATTAATCCTGCACCGCCTATTATATGAAATTGCCCTTTTATCGATCCAACAATGGATTTGGGCATTCAGTTAGCGTGGCCCCACGGCCCCGCACGATAGTATGGTAGGAAAGCTGTGGGGAATGATGGAGGACATCAAGCGGAACAAAAGTTGTCTCATTACACACTCTGATAATAAGAGGCAACTGACTGGTTATAGGAGCCTATGGTAGGCTCGAACAAATGCGCGATCGCGGATTTTGCGGGCCAAATTGCGCTTTTGCGAATCATGCGTTTTTTTTAGTAAATTTGGGGTTTGAAAAAAAAATCTAAGACGATCGAAATTGGTGTTTGCGTTTTTTTTCAAAGTGCGATGCGTTCTTTTTCTCAAAATCGCGCAATAGGTAATATTGTAGGGAATTGAAAATGGATAAGACATGTAGGTTCCAACCCATTTCAATACGATGGTTCTATATGTGGAGTTATTGACCTCTCACAGTAGGTTCGGCCATGTATGGCAGAAGAAGCAGCGAGAGTTCCCATTGTGCAATAATTGTGTGACGTAACAGTTGAATGACAACTTATGTATTTTATTGTTTAATTGTGTGAATATCCCGACACTCCGCAGAGTTCTACTTCTCTTACAAATGAAGTCAGAGTATCACATTAACTAATAGTATATTATCAATTGTTTTATCAAAACTTCTCGAAAAAAATGTAATCAACCAGGTCGATAGCTACATGGAAGTGGTATTAATTCGACCGGAAAACCCGAGAAACAAGAAATAATATGTGTAAATACAACTTCTCAGAATTTAAGGATTTTTTTACGGTTAAAGTTCCCATTGCAGCTATAGTATGGAATGACCCCTCACTATGCTTATCCGCCAGTTCTATTATGGACTTTACTATACTAGACCACAGAGGGGTTGGGACAGTACGCAAGATGCTGGGCGAAGAATTGTTGATATCTTGCGTATATTATAATCATTTTTTTTTTCAATGCCACTAGATGTGGCTAGGCGGAGATATGATTTATGATGCCAAGTTATTCCAGAACGTTACCTGGTTGTGGTGGAGAATGTAAACAGAGTCTGTTCGATGGCAGGAAATCCTACTAAACCTCGCCTGCACTCGGGGATCATACTAGCAGGATTCTTTCAATGACGATTGAAACTACTAATTGGAAAGACAGAAAAGTTTAAAACGGGCGATCTAAAACGCCGTACTAAGTGCTTGTGATTAATTAGGGTTGTTCCTTATTGAGAGTTATCATTTTTCCAAACTTGTGTCCGACTGTAGGAAGAAAAAGAAGGCCTCCGCCTGATTGTGAATTGACGCTAACTTGATGTATATACACATTGAGCCAATTTTGGTTTGTGTGGACGGAAGAAAGCGATCAGTCAGTGATCCGCGGGGAACCTCTTCTTATCTGTTTTACCTCTAACCTGTTTTTAAAGCGACAATACTTATCGAACTCTTTTTTGACCCTTGAACAAAACCATCGTAGACATAGATAACACCCGTGACTCCATTGGGGCCTATTCTATCAAAGCATAAACGTGATTGCTAATATGCATGTCACCCATTCATCTCAATGAAAGATTGTTGTTATATGGCCAATTTGACAAAAATATTCGAACACAGTATACGTATAGATAAGATAAGATAAGATTCACTTTATTACACCGCAAGGGGTAATGAAACGCTCCGTAATACAGAGTAGGAGGATAAACATTAAAATACAACACGAGAGAAAAACAAAACAAACAACACAAGTAAAACGATTGATTGAATGAAGCTAACAATGGCAAGGCTGCGAATGTGTCAAAAAGGCTGTGGCACGAAAAGGGCAAGGACACTGCGATTATATTATGGTATGTATTCTGATGCACTGTGGGACGAATGAGGAGGGATGACGGTTAGTTTTGGCTGTCGGTAGCCTTATCCTCCCGCTCCGAGGAATATACTGCCTCCTGAAATGGTTTATGCATTGGGGTGGTCCGAATCATCCAAAATCGCGTCTAACTTGTTAGGAGTAGAACGATTCATAAACTGAGAGTATGAGGTTGAACTGTGGCAAATATGCGACTAGCCCCTGTCGGATACTGAGCAATACGGTTCTGGATCTTCCTTCTTCACCATTCCCGCCCCAAGAAATCAAAGTGGTATCTTCAATCCCCCACCGAGGGCAGCTATAAAACATAGTCAGAATACGTTCATCAAATTGAAACTTTCCATGGTACGCACAGGGATTCGGGTTTAATTCTTCAATGTGGCCATCAACCTGGCATGCCAAGACAAGCAGTTATCCAGTATTACACCCAGGTATGTATATTGTTCACTCGCTAAACATCACAGTCCTTAATACGGAGGTTACGGAGTAGCCCCACACTTACGGACATTATACCAATTCTTTCGTTTTGTCAACGTTTAAAACCAGGAAATATTATTACAATTATCGCTCAAAAATGTCTAATTTGCTCAATATACTGCGTGTCATCAATTTTTCGATTATCAAACCCGATCAGGGCACGTTGTCTGTCTCAAATTTAACAAGTGAGAGCAGCTTTCGCAGGTGATCTGGCATCTGCTGTATAGAGAGTGAAAAGAAAATGGGCCAAACATTCCCTGGGGGGCCTCCGGTATTGAAAAGATCACGTCAGATTTACACCCGATGACCCATGGAAAATACTGGGGCTCTGCATGTTTGTAAAATAGTTAAGAATCCAGTGATAACTCGTATTGCACATTCATTTCCAGAGTTGTTGGGCAGGATATGGGGCTGTATTGTATTAAGGGCAGACGAAAAGTCAAAGAAAAGTACACGGGACGCTGAGTTGCCTAAGTTGGTCACTCTCTCAGTTGCTGAGCATAGTATCAAGATGGTAGAGGATTCGAGAATTGAGTCGGGTCATAGCTTGTAATGAGATGAGAGGAGCAAGAATGTCATTTGAAAGGTAATAATTATCGACGTGCACATACTTCGGAAATCTAAATTTTGATCACCTGCAATGAAACCAATTCCTATTACGCATGAATTAGGTCGTGGTGCTTATGATCTCAACGAAGAGCTAAGGCAATAATAATGAAAAGAGAATTCACGTTGAGATCTTATCTCACTTGAAAGAATAATATTGTGCGAACCTATAAAGACCCTACTCACCACCCATTCCGAGAACTATATGGAAAAAAAAGGTATGGGGTAAGAGAACATTTCAGTATGGGTACGGGGTTGTAAAGTTCAGAAATGGCTACAATTTTGTTGTAAGGACGATGAAGTAATAAGTGATATACCTCGGTGGTTTGTCCGGAGACAGCGGCTGTTGTGAATCGGCCCCCAATGCTTAGATTCCTGTTAGTAAGGTCGCTTTACATTTATTTATCACAGTTGTATAGTATCAGTGTACAAAGAGTCTCCAACATCCAATAGTACTGGTTCGTCATCATGTAAGTAATCGGAAGATTCGATGTGTTTCTCCCATACTGAATAAGACCGATTTACCTGTCTTCCCAAACTCGTAAATGCTGTCAATTAGATAGCAATACCAGTATTTCCTATACCAAGAAACCAGGATGAGAGGAACCCATTGTTGACGGTATGTTTCCGACTTCAGAAATGCGTCACCAACTCTTCTTGATTGAACAAGTAGGCCACTGTAATACAGGCTGGTAGCTAGATATACAATAAAACATCATGATGTAAAAGAGTTGTTGATTCACTAACAATGACATGGCGATCTTAACCAGGCTGTTATGGTATTTTAACAATCTTCCACACTATCCGTAAGGTTCACGTCACATCCATGCAGTATAATCAACAGCCTCCGGCGCGAAAACCCATTGGTAATGGTTAAGACCTGTAGGTTGTAGGACCTCATATGATTGCAGACGAGATCATGTTCAGAAACGTTTCACGATTAAGGTTAATGTTAGACTTGAGCTTTCTCCAGGTACATACGCGAACGAAACTTCGTTTCACCTTTTTCGTTTGGTTGGTTGCCTGGGAAGCCTGTGTATGTAATATGTCACGTTTCCGTCTTGAAATGAAGAAGATGCGTCTGCGACGGGCGGAAGTAAATTGATGGAAGAAGTGTGCTTCCTAATTAAATTCCTTACGGGAAAATCCCTCCAGCTTCAAAATTGGTATTTTTTCCATAAGGCATGAATTGGCAGGTCCCCGCCCGTTATAATCGGTTTCTGTTTTACGACTGTTGTAGGCCTAAGATAAGAGGATAAGGCTTCCTGGCGCGTAAACAAATATTTCAACTATACCATACTTGTCTCGTTGAGTCGCTGCATAGGCAAACATTGACGCCACGATGATAATGTCAAAATATGCCGCCAACACATATTGTACTTGTTCATGCACTGGCAGGGAAATCGCCACGAGAACATAAACTTATCGGATAATAAAATTGTAAGAACAGGGAAATGAAACAATTATCGAAACCCGGATGTGGGAAACAAATCCATTAAAGATTGTATATTATCCTGTTAGCAAGTCAACAAAACTGAATTTAGAAAGAAAAAGTTTCCGTCTTAGCACGCTGGTGATGGTAATGGCAAAAAGTCATCAAAATTATAGGCTCGATTATCAATATCGGCCCAATCAGTGATTTATGAAATCACGTTCACCCTGAATAGGGAATTCTCAATGTAGTTGATAATGAGCCACCAGGTCTTCAACGTGGGGAAGATGACGGCTCAGCCGTTGTGATTTACCAAATTAGAATTATTAATACCCTCTCGGGTCGAGATGAATACCTTGCATAACGCACTGCGGTGTTTTAAGCAGCAGAGCCAGACACCCGAAATTCGTCACAATGTGAATGACAACTTATGAAGCGAGAACGATTTACTGACGCCCGATGCGTCTGGTGCATTCTGATCGCCTTAACGCGCTCAACTCAAGTCCGTAATAGACTTGAAGTCGAGTGTCACTGTAGTGTCACATAGGTAGTAGCTTGAAGATTCATCAGCGAAAAGGTTCTACTAAAAATTAGTCCATAAATTATTTGGGGGTACAACTGCTGACTCATGGGAAGTAGATGAGGATAACTTTCGACTTATCTGAAAGGGGGTATTAGTCAACGTAGAACTCCGAAAATGTCATGAGATTGGTCCACTTTGGCTGTTTGGAAAATTCATGGGACTACTCAAATAGGCCCTGTCGAAAATTGAGTAAAAAATACCATGCTGAAATAGACCACCTACTAGCTCAAAAGTTACCACGGTCATGGTACATCGAATTCAATCGCTTGGAAGGGGTAGACTCTCTGCTTCACAGCATGTATGGCGATTTTTTCTTAAGGTAAAAGCTGGAGGTGCCTGTGATGAAGACTCTGAAGAACGGACCCATTTAGTGTATTAAGTCAGTGGGGAATTAATACGCGTGTGCTACCATAAGCGCTGCGACTGAAAACCGTGCCATCGTTGAGTTCGCAATATGCTGTGTTATTCTCCAAAAAAACAAACAGATCATAGTGGAATGGAACTGGTGGAAGTAATGGAAAACAAGTAAAAATTCCTCAGGTAACAGCAGTGTGACTGCTGATAAGTTGACACACGATGGAAATCGAATGTATAATGAATCAACAGGTAAAGGTCAGGCATTGTGAAGTATCTTTCAAGCAATTCGCGATTTTTTGTTACTTTCGTGATGAGCACAAACTCATATAACTGATTATTATGTCATTGCAAGGAAATATTACTGAATTGACATGGTTTCCATGTTTCTCACCATGATCTACATTATGTTTCATAAGTTTTATTATTTGGTAGTCCTAATCATGTTCTATGAACAATTGCAATGGTAATAGTTCATTTTATTCCATTTTCATCAACTAAGATAACACGGACGCTGGTTGAACTAGCCATTGCGTATACCAATTTCACTACGGTACTTATACCCTAACATCTATTTTTGCTGCAATTCTCTCACATTTTTAGATTGTAGATCCTCTGCGGCAGTCAGGAAATCATTAGGTCTTTTCCCGTTCGGTTGTATATTATTTTGAGTGAGGTCCTGTGAAATTATGTTAACTCATTCACTGATACACTGTAGGCCAAAGATAGACTAATAATTTATGTTTTTATCACTAGCCGTTCGCAGAGATTTGTCATGGGAGAGGGGGAGTTTGAGGTCGACCCAAGGGAAATGTGCCCTCATAAATAGCCTCCCCTCCCTATTGGCGAGTGAAGTATTGATGGTCCTTAGACATATGTTTGCTTGAAATCTTTGTAAATAACACTGCAAAAAACTTCTAAACTCAACTGCAAAAACTCCCACCATTGGTGTTTTAGCCATGGAGCCTATCGTTTAGAATGTGACTTTGCCCCTCCCCACCCCGTCGCCCCTAACCTGCCGCCTTCCGTCTCTATGCGGGCCCCCTATATCTCGTGCTGGTTTTCATACCTTATGTTGCGAAAATTTTATTTCTAGGAACGATTGACCGCATACCTGCAGGAGTGTCTCTTTTTATCCTCTGATTTCAATGATGGGAACTGCAGTGGGTCGGCTATGCGTTCATGAAGCCTGTTATGTGAACACAATCTGAATTGTGACTCTTTGCACTGAGTCTGAGTATAAGGTAGGGTTGTTTTTTAACATTGCACTGATTTCCACGCATCCATTATTGGGGGGGGGGGGGGAGTGAGGTGGTTGCTGAAATCGTCGACTGTGATTCTGCGATGGGATTCAGGGGCTGACTTCTCAACACAGGAATGAAATCCCAAAGTGTCTTATCGCAACTTCAGTATAATTATAACTCTGCAACGGAAGCATTTCATCAATCAGGCGCCGAGGAGGGGTGGGGGGGGGGGAGGTGGGGGGGGGGGAGCTCCACATGAACTTACACATGAAAGGTCCCACGTATCCCCTAAACATTTCGAATCGAATTGGATTTAGCTACTATGTATTCTATAGAGAGTTCTGCATCCCTCGCGGCATGACTTCTCGGGTATCATCGAAATGGTGGCGCATTGCGGTATTGCATTTTTCATTCCTTGCCGAAGGAAAAGGAATCTATGCATTCATTTCTGTTCGTAAGTGTGGTGTGGTGTAAATGTGTGTGTGTGTGGTTACGTGTGTGCGTTGTATGGTGTTTGGTGTTCTTGTCGACCCCTGGCTGGATTGGCGTGTCCGAGTTATATGTATCGCCGTTATCCCACGGAAGGAAAACTTCAGAAAGCCAAAAGGCTTAGTGATTCCACTCATTCCTGATAACTACGTCCAGACACAAGACAATTGGGAAATTGTAACTAACTCAATATGAGTAACATATCATTTCTAACAAATTCCCCCATTCTCGGCACTAGAATACACCATCCTAACAAAACAATAGGGTTCCTTACTCTTGACGAGAAACACACACTGAACTTTAACTTGATCAGACAAAGTATTCTGGACTTACAGTTTACAATGATATTCCCACTTTGACCTCCCGATACATGTTCAATTTTTCCATCATGTTGAGCACATATCAAGTGTGGCTTTGTCTAGCTCGGTGGGGTTGGTTATCAGGTTTACTAGCTAAAATTTTGCCAAAATGCATAAATTT
>JAODTK010001931.1:0-10136 GCA_026419785.1 Sclerodactyla briareus | reverse complement strand
TATACACAAGCCAATATTGGCCAAAATGTTGACGTTTCACAAATTTCATATTTTTGACCAAAATTCACCCCGACCCGGACCCAAAAACGATAGGGTTACTTTACTCTCCATAAGAAAGCTATACCACCAAATTTCATCTGAATCGGACCAACCATTCTGGACTTTTTTACACAAGGTTTTCAGACTTTGACCTCTGTGACCTGTATATGACCTCTGAACCTGCCCCCAAAACAATAGGTTCATGTACTCTATGGGAAACAGATACCACTTATGAGCTTCAATCAATCCAGGTGGGTTAGGGTTATCGTGTTTACCCAGCCAAATTCAAAATACAACTTTATCACAATTTTTTTATTTTTGACCAAAATTCAACCCCTGACTTGAACCAAAAACAATAATTTTCCTGTACTCCCCATAAGAAAGCTTACACCGATTTCACTTGATCATACAACCATTCTGTGTTTAACAGGTTTCCAACTTTGAACCTCTGTTGACCCCCAGCTGACCTCTACCTTACCCCAAAATAAAGCTTCATGTACTCTATCATGGGGAAGTTTGGACACAACATACCAATTTGAGCCTCATCCCTCCAGGTTGGGTTGAGTTTATCGTGTTTACACGCGCTTTACATCACACAACCCACACACACACTGTCAATGACCACATGATCCTCTGACTTTGCAAGTAATCAAAAATTGCCTCTATGCTCCGACCTCTCTATATTCAGTTGCGGGAGCTAGGCCAGAAGGGTGAAACTCATATCCTAGGGAAGAGTTGTAAAGATGGTAGATAATATCCCTTTGTATGCTCGAAGCTCTTCAACCTTTGCAAATATTCAAGACACACCAAATCAAATTGACATGAATATATATTGAAAATGATGCTAATCGTTTCGAGACCTCATCTACAGAAAAGAACTTCAGGTCAAAACTGACGGGTGTAGGCAGGTAAACCCGCCCATGTGTTATCCGCTTGTGATGCAATCATGTGGGAAGAAGTAATCTAACAACCCATGAGACCCTCTCCCAATTTTTTTTGGTCAGAAACTAAGATAGCCTTCTTCCACCAAATTTTTGGTTTGTAATCTATGAAAGTTACAAAAAGTCCATAACTGCACAAATTTGACCCACGATGGACCGTCTAAATGACCTTTAAATTCAACTATTGTACAGGACCAACTGTGGTCCCCATCCACCAAGTTTTTTTTTCGTTAAAATCTTTGACAAAGTTGGGAAATCTCGTAAATTAAAAGGCAAATTGGACCTCTGTGCCTTGAAATGACCTCCTTCCATTTTCAGGGATCCACTATAGTCCCTACCAAACCAATTCTTTCAAATCAGACTAACTCGAAAATTTCGTAATTAAGCAACTTAGCTTGCATTGAATGCCCACCTTTTGAACTCATCCGAGAATTTCTCTAGGGCGGACATGTGTACAACGTTTTCAAGATCAATCGGATGAAACGTTAAATAGTATGCGCTAACGCTAAAGTTTCCGGCAGCAGCGGAGCCTGAGACGGTGGCGGCGGCTACACACCCCACACCATATCCCCTGCTCCCGACACTTCCAGTGTCACGGCCTCGCAGGGATATAATTACGCATCAAAATCATCTTTCCATCTGGAGAAATGGTGATCACGGTTTGTGAACGTATTTGTTTTCCGCCCCCGGGCCACAGGGACCTATTCCACGAAATACAGAATTTGACATAATATAATAAACCATCGTTTCAACAGCTTTTTTTCCAATTGTAGTTTGTTTATATCAGTCAATACAATAGATTCACTAGAGTATGGGTAGTTTTGTGGCTGGAAAGGAGGACATGGGCTGAATGAAACTTTAAGCAATTCAGAATATAAGTTGTACTCGACAGCCCTGTCTTTAATTCGCGAACACATTTTTGTTTTGATCTCCAGAAATCGTCCCCGTGTCCCTTCATACGGATCTGGAGGTTTGGGGCCGCCTGACGGGTTGCCCCTTAGCTCAGGAGGGGAAGGTACCCCAGGGAGTTTGGGGATGGGTGATACTGGTCACTTGCCCAGAGGCGGCTGGGTGATTGGAAGCGATGTGTGGATGCGGTTACGTAGTGCCTTCCAGATGTGCTGCTATGGGTGAGTGTGGGTCTGCGCCAGAGGTGGTGACAAGTCACTTCTCCTTCAAGTCCAAGTCAGTCGCAAGTCAGCTGGGCAAGTCAAGTCAAGGCCAATCAATAGGAAAAATGCAAGTCCAAGTCATCACAAGTCACTTGGAAAAATGCAGTTCAAGTCAAGTCTCAAGTCATCTGATGCAAGTTCAAGTCCAAGTCACATCGGAAGTCTCGAGTGGCATGGTATAGGGTTACAGTGTACATCTATGGTATGGTGTGTCGATCAAGTCAGGAAGTGCACAACTGTTGTGGGATTGCAGTTGCAATGCCTAGATTAATGATAAAACTCAAGCGATTTGAGTGTTGCATATCATCAAGCAGAATGTGCTTAGATATGAAACGAGTCATGTTGTTCTTATACCAACGATGTAATGAACCCATAAAGTGGTAAAATATTCCCATAAATTAACATTCTCCAAATTGAGGGTCAAGAACTATATCGGATATTATTTCTTTGTTTGGATATGTTTTTTGTACTCCGGCCTCTCATTGAAAGATGCAACTATGTTTCACTTTGATGAAGTGCCTTAAATTCGCCCATCTATGATTTAATTTGCTAGTGGTTGCCAGTGGTCCAACATTTTGTGCTGCTCAATTGAAGCCCACATTGTAATTGAAAGCAGTGCCATTTGGTTATACTGCAGAGCTCTATGGTAATGCTGCACTCTAGAGCTTTCGAACTCTGAAAATAAGGTTATTAAAACAGTGATTTCAGTGAATAATCCATGTTTCTTTTCTTCTATTAACGACATTCAACTGAAGAACTAAGAAACATCGAGCTGATCCTGAACTCCTAAAATGCAGTGGCAATTCGTCAAACATTCCTCATGATTCTTGGTGAATTGAACTCTGGTGTTTTCCTATTTTAAACCCTTTACATATACATACATTAAGTAACTCATGCCAGATACTAATTTCATTCAGATTTTCACTCCATATACCGGTACCTGGGCAAGGTATGTTATTTCATCAAGGCCCGCTGGTGCACTCTTCCTGGTAATTAATGAGAAGCCTGCTGTCACCAATTTAGATTACCGTTTTAAATGCCTTTCAGTCAACGAGCAGCACTCAAGTTGTGGGCACCTGAATTAATTTACCAGGAACCTCTTCCTTCGCTCAGAAAATCATTTCTCATGTACCATCACTAAGCATACGACATGGGCCTTCTTGCGAGAGGCTGATGCTCCACGCACTGGTGACAGCTTGGTTTGCCAACTTGGGTTTATTAGGGGTTGTCAAGCGCTTACATCTGATAACTCAAAGTCAAGCATCAAAATTCGGAAAAATGGTCCTACTAGCAAAACCCTTTTATGTGAATCAGTGAATTGAATCAGCAATGTACTAGCAATTTAATATTATTATATTTCAGGATTAACAAATCGTGGCTGTACATGGCTGTCTGATCGAAAGGCTTATGTTGAATTAGGAGAAAGTCCGAAACCTAGGAAGTTGGGTATAGTGGATGACAACAGCCCAGTTCCTTTATGCTATCAGCACCTTCTGCTCTCAACTTCAATCATCAACAGTCAACAACACAACATTGTGTAATTATACTTGTCCTCTTGTAGGACAACAAAACCCATTAACACAGTCAACTTTGTTTTGTGAAACTAAAAATTTAACAATCTAGTCCATCCATCTGCAAAATTCAGAAAAAAATATGGTCCCGTCCTTAATCCATGGTCCCACACCAGCTTATATTAATGACTGTAATAGGATGTGTTAAGCAGTTGGTTCTCAAACTTTTCAGACCGCCGCCCCCTTCCACCATTTTGAACGATTTCAACTCCCCGCTTCCCACCTTTTCCAGTGATCCGGTCAACCATTAGAAAGTGGACTCCAAAGTTTCAGAATTTTTGTTCATCAATCGCTAATTTTGTATGGAAATGATGTAAGTAGTGAAATGATCTTGTTAGTGACAAAGCCAATTACCTCGCGCAGGTTAGGTGCGGCTTGACGCCTGGTATGCAAATTCATTGTTTTGAAACTATATTTAACTGCGGAAAGATTTCATTGCTGCCCATCTTTATAAAGGAATTTGGACATTTTGGATATTTTGTGACCTAAAACAACAAATTCTAGACATTTGGCAACCCCGCGGTCTGCTTATCGATTCTCCACAGTGTACTTGTATCCGAGACAGACTAGCTCGAGCTATACATTCAGTACGGCCGACTTTCTCCTGCCACATAAAGGACATGGGCATGCTAGGGCAAGGCCTTATGTGTTGTACGATACGCGCGCCGCAGCCGCGCTGACCGGGGACGACGTACGTTCAAGTATATCCAAAAATTGGGTGGTCCGGTCCCGTGTCGCCTTGCCGAGGGGTTCCAATTTTTTTTTTCCCCCCTTGTGATTTTCTGTCACGGTGAAAAAATCGTAACATTTTTGGCTGCTGACTTGCGATGGCGACAAGTCAGTTTATGCAAGTCCAAGTCACAGTCCGACGGTTTGCAAGTCCAAGTCAAGTCACAAGTCAATTACTTTAATCGCAAGTCAGAGTCGCAATCACGAAAATCGGGACTCGGTCGACGCGAGTTCAAGTCAATTGACTTGAGTCCCCACCTCTGGTCTGCGCCTGCAAAATCCTGTTCACACAATTTGACACAACACGTTCATAAACCTTTGTTTCTAAGGGGACATTACACATGCTGAACGTTTTGTTTTCACTTAACAGTCCGGTAAAATGTCTATGAACACAGGCTCATAACCGCGTCATTAATATAATAGTCCCATGGCCCTGGTACCATCACAAACCCTCATCTGAATGCACCTCTGGCCCTTACCCTCAAGTTTACTCTTGCTAACCCTACTGCTACCACCTACCCTAATCCTAACACCTACCCGTACTACAACAATTTCCACACATGTTATGTTACTTGCACTAACCGGTACTGCCTACTGGTGCTAGTTGACTTTGGGGTGTCATGTTGTAACCATTACGAAGTGTTGGGTCAACTCCATAGTCTCCGTAGGCAATGTACTCATCCATACCTGGGTTAATCATTTTACAACCTTTGAGTCTAGGGCAACAGATTGTACATTCTAACGCAATACTTCCCCCTTGTCATTCTAGACCCCACAACCATTTGCAGTTAAAAATCGGAAAAGTCCAAATCGTTGCTTGTTTTATATCGCGCAACAGGTACCACAAAACTATGATAGACAGAAAGTTCTCTCTTACGGGAGTTTCACTGCCGAAAACGGCTTTCCCCTCCATCCAAATCTCAGACACCATGTGCACGCTAAAATATGTCTTCGTGAATTGATCTTGATACCTTTATCCTATCTGATGATTAGTTTAGGACTGCAATTTCTTGGATCTTTCTCGAATTCTTTCTTAATCGAATCGTGTGGACTTTGCATTCAGTGAGTGTAGGTGTCACAACACGCCCATAATTCCCTCAGTGACTTCCACATAAATTGGGTCCGTTCTCCTCTCTCCGCCATCCGCGCCTCCAGAAGTTCTACCCCTCAATCGGCATACAACTGTACACGGTGAAGCTGAGAGTCCACCCCTTCCAACGATGCCCAATTGGATGTACCATGACCATGTCGATTTTGAGCTAGGAAGGTGGATCTATTTTTTAGTCATTGTGTTGCCGACACAATTTTCCGACAGGCACCCGACGAGTGCCTATTTCTTCCATGAATTTTTTAAACATCCAAAAGTGGACCAATTTCATGATTCTCGGCGTTTGTACTTGAAGGACCGCTTTCAGATAAAGTCAAGGGTACATCTGCATTCCTCCTCCCACAAACAGCAGTACCCCCAAATATTATGATTGGCGAAATTTTTGAAGATAACCTTTTCGGCGGATGAATCTTTAAGCTAATACCTAGTGCCCCCTACACTGCAGGTGACGTTTGGCAGAGGTCCGTAAAAATTGCATAACATGCTTTTACCGTCCCTACATTCAAAACTATACATCAATTTGATTTCATTGTAGGTTTGGGGGGATATAAAGGCTTCCACATAGGGCCTGGTATGATGGTGGTGCTGCTGCACGTGCAAATATACTATAATCTAATGCACAGAACCCTTGGCCAGGGCTCCATTCACAGCTCTGCAGTCCAATTGAATAGCATAAGTGTGATCATTATGGACCCGAGTGTTTACTAAGGTTCGGGTCCTCCTTTCATGGTCCCAGCGATCCCGCATAGGGTATAAATCCAAAGTGTGGGGGTGTAATATGAACGCACGACATATACCTCCCTCTCAGTCCTTGTGGTTTGGTATCATAGCACATCAACGTGTGGGCTATGGCCCTCCTGATTGCCAATTTCATCTTATTGATAGCAGATGTACCTGCAAGGAAAGAGATTGTTTTATCAGGTAATTCAAATTATTTGGAAGTAAAACTTTGAATTTCATATCTCAATTGATTTCATCAGAGTACAACGCACAAGGTCCAGGCTGTGCTTGCTGATCAGTGCCAGGGGGGTCTCACGGAAGTGATTCAGCCGTCTGTCCCGGGAGGGGAAACTACTTCATAACCTTGTATCGACTCTCGATCTGATCTTTGCGAATTGTGGCCTGTAGATGGCCACGAGGAAGGGCAATGAAGGCCTAGGAGTAAAATCTGTCTGCGTTCAAGCCAGGACCAAGTACAGTACGGCTTTTGCTCCCAAAGGCTTTCCAGGATACCCCCCCCTGCTCCCCAACGCGACTCACTCCACACCCCTTCCATTGTATCAAAGACTGACCAGACAGGAAGCATCACAATGTTGTTACCCTCACCAGTGAAGGTCGCAACCCCCCTCACCTACCACACCCCAAGTTCCACACAATGCTACTGAGGCCAAAACAGGAAGGCAACTTTGCTCCGTGCTTGGAGCATCTGCCTGTGGAGAGGGAGACAAGTCCCCGGCTACCGGAGTTTGATGGGTACGGATTGTACACATGGCTACCTTCGTCCGAGCCTACCATGCTGGCAGTCATCGACACAAACTGCAAATACAAATGCACGGCCTTATTATTGGCACTCTCCGAACCTTGATGAGCGATGGTTAGCCGGATAAGGGAGGCATTCGGCGCACCCCGTGCAAATTTGTTTGGGAAGGTCTCACGTCGTGCAAGAAATGAAACAGTACAAACATGGCAGGACCCTGCCGACGTCAACATCGGCCTCCAGCTAGCTCTGCACAACACACCTCTCTCGTCGCCCGGCGTAACACGTACGTTCCTAAGCGCCTCTCCATGCCTGGACCATCCGGAAGCAGCCTACAGAATCGCTAACAGCTTTCGGGCCTAGAATTGAGGAGGAAATGAAAAGGACATGGCTGCGAAGAGGGGATTCGTGAAAGACATACTGGAGCTACGTGGGAGGACCAGGGCTTTCCCCTAATCCCCGCTGATACGACCTGACAGATAATAACTCCTCCGGAATGCGCGGAAGAGCAACTCCCCTTCGCACCACACTCAGAGCGTGACGTTATCATTTAGAACATCCCCACCAGCGAAAAACGTAATCGGCTTCAACCACAAACAAATAGCGCTGTGCACTGGCGATGCAAGGCTCCGAAGAGGTGAGAAAACTCTCTGCCCATGCCATAAGGCGTACCGCGACCATTCGTCGAGATCAAAACTTGGTGATGAGAGAGTGGGGGAGCGACATGTGCAAGACACTGCTGGAGGGAGAGACCCCAGTGCTTGTCAATTTCCTCACGACCGAATGCGGATGGCAAGGCGGCAGGGGTTCAGCAGGGTTATGGAGTCACCGCTTCTTCTCGCGAAACGGAAAACCTCCTGGAATGAGGCGCACCTGAAAGGTCCCTGTGTCGAGCTCTACCAGGCGCCGAAGCCTCTCTCAACCATGTCCCTGTCAAAATTGCAGCGGACGACAGCATTTCCAGAATCGCCTACGAGGACTGATTACCGGTTCAAACAAAGATTCACCTGCCGCGAACATAAGGGACCTAGAATCAGCGGTGGAAGAGGGCCAGGACCAGTTCATTGACTGCATCATCATCCCATGTTATAGCAGCGAGACCACTCAAACTGTCCACAGCAATCATTTGTTGCCAGCGAGCAAAGCCGTAGCCGCTTTCCCATTCCTACCACGGATAGCCAATGGGTCATATGCTGACTTGGTCCGACAGAGTGACACTAACAAAGTTATTGACTGTACGTACCTCCCACAAGATCTTCGATCCACACTTTTCGCTATCATCCACTCAAAGCCGAATCCGGTAAACATTGCCTTCATAAATGACCAACCCCAAAGGAAGTCTAACTTCATCCAGAAATTCCCGTTTCCCGGGACCAACAGTGGCTATCCACAACGTCACAATGGCCCAGGGATCAATCGCTCGAAGATTGCCGCTGTCGGTCTGAACTCACCAAGGGCAGTGCAATCACGCTGAAACGCTTCCAGAGAAAATAAGTTATGACACAGCTCGCAAGAAAACCGCCAGCTGCAGGGCAACGCCGTTCTCAGTTGAGGGAAAAGAGGTACAGACTCCACAGCAAAGTTAACGGCGGGCACATCTACCAGTTCTTACAGAACCGATCAGGCTTCTGAAGCCGACCCCTGGGTATGCACTTAGTCTGCAGGAGTGGCACCATCTAGCCTCAGGGACCCAGAGAGACGAGGAATCGTCTCAAAGCCTTGGTAAGTTAGCTAAATAGCATCTGTGGGTTAGTGAGGGCGCAGACCCTGGTTTTCCAATGCGACTGCTTGTGCGTGAGGGCCCCCTGCCAGATCAGACAGCCATAGCATCCCAGCTTCGACCTATGCATCCAGCCCCTTCATTTTTAGTCCCCGATTCCCTTGCTGCTGATTCATCCCATTTGGAAAAATTCAATTGATAAAAGCCTCAAGTATTGCAGTTATGTGTGTACAGTAATGCCTATCCTAGCCCACAATCAATCAGCCTAGTCCCTAGGCCCATCCTACCCTGTGACTCCATTTCGCACAACTGTACCATGTAACAGATTCTACTGCCTCAGCTTCTACTTGACCATTCTATATAAATCTGACTGTAGGGCCGGCTGCCGATGAAAAAAAAAACATACGAATGGGCGAAAATGATATTTCCGGCAAAAACTTTGTAGTTTTTCATCTTTCACCCAAAAAACCACCCAAGTTTGAAAAGCGAGGGACGTTAAGGGCTTTCTGTCAACGTGTGGCCTGTTTCAATCAATTAAAACCAAAATTTGACTAATTGACTGGCTTTCCTAAAAATTTCCAATTGGGCTGTGGTGTCACACGCCCATTAATTTCACCTCATTGACTTACACACTAACTTGGGTCCGTTCTCTTCCGCCATCCAGCGCCTCCATAGAAGTTCTACCACCCCGAAAATCAGGCATACACTGCTGTGAAGTCTGAGAGTCCACCCGTTCCAACGATGCCCAATTCGATGTACCATGACCATTTAGATTTTCCGCTAGTATGGGATCTATTTTTAGCATGGTTGTTTTCCTTTCCGACACATTTTCCGACAGCACCGACGATGGCCTATTTTAGTCCATGAATTTGTAAACAGCCAAAAGTGGACCCATTTCCATGAATTCTCGGCGTTTGTACTTTGAATGACCCTCTTTCCTAATCAAGTCAAGGTAAATCTGCATTTCCCTCCCACAAAGCAGCGATGTCCCCCCCAAATCTTATATGGACTAATTTTTGAAGGAACCCTTTTCGGCGGCTGAATCTTTAAGCTAATACCTATGTGCCACCTGTAACACGTTGTTGTGGTAATCATCTATATTTCGGACCCCCTCCGGTCCATTTTTATGGGCGTCCGTTGTGGAAACTATAATAGCTGGCTACAGTTCGAAAATGTCATAACAAACACATGGCAAGAAGTTTTATGTATGGAAGCGGGATTGATTGAAGACGCATTATCAGTGGTCCGGAGCCGAGATATTCAGGCTTCTGAGTGAAGGTAGCCTATACCTTGCAAATATGCAAGCCCCTCTTCATGAGGTGAAGTTACCTAGTAGCTTGCGAAATAAAGAAGAACAACTGATGAAAATAGGAAATATT
>JAODTK010001929.1:0-10661 GCA_026419785.1 Sclerodactyla briareus | reverse complement strand
CCCGCAGTGAAACATTGTGTCAGGGTACGTATCGCAGATTTGAAAACTGTTTTGTTTTATTATTGAGCTCCATATGGCTGCGCTTAAAGTGAGGCAGGATGGTGCTAGGAATAGCCTGAATCAGTAGGTTTGATGTGTATATTGGGTGGTTCTTTACACGCTGTAGGCCTATCGTGTTTATCTAAATGTAAAGAAATTAGGGTTGGTGAGTACGTCGAACAGGGGGTAGGGAAGGGTTGATAATTGGGGGGGGGGGAGAGATGGATGTTTGCCGACGGCTCTGGACAATGGGAATGATTAGGGGAGAGGTCCCCCTCCCCTTTTGAAAAATTAGAATATTGAAAGTCCTCAGGATGCCAATCTGGTGCAATATTTCAGTAAAATTTGAGCGTTCAGTCATTTTCGCGACCCCGCTCACCACGTAGCGGAAACCTTTAAATTTGGAACGCCGAATTTTGCCCACATCCCGAACAATGCCCGATTTTTAATGCGAGCGTGAGTGTGAAGCAGACCATTAATACACATGCGCACAAAAATTTGACACTTCAATGGCTGCAAGTGTTCAAAGATTTGGCCATTTAGTACATCTTTAGCCACTTATGCAAATACTGTAGGATATCTCTAACCAGATTTAAGTATTCTGTCCCAAAGTTGGGTAGTTGTCCTGCCGAATTATCGAATCTAAAAAAAAAATGGGGCGGACCTCTATATCTCGCCTTGTAATCGAGTTATGCCGCTCGCATGATCCCCGCCTAAAACCGACTGTTTCATGTGAAGTTCTGGGGAAATTCTTATTAATTGTTTCCACAAAATGGCTTGAATTTTTTAAATGTATTCTGGACGATAAGGACCAGAAACAAAAACGGTCAAAGAATGTCAACCAGGAAAAACAAAAATTTTTTTAACAATGTGAACGCGAACGACCTTTTTCCCCTTTCGCCGAATTTCCGACAGACTCGGTCACATGTCCAATTACACCAATGGCGACGAGCCGTCACAAGATATGTTGCCGACGTGCCATTCTCGTGCGACGCGAATGCAATCGCCAATGAGACCCCTCCCCCATATCAGTAACCATTGCCAGATCCGTCGGCAAACATCATCTATACCCCCCCCCCCCCCCCCCCCCCCCCCCAATTATCAACCCTTAGCTTACGCCCCTGAAATAAGCCGATAAAAAAGTCTGGCTTCCTTTCACCCCCACGTTTTTCCCCTGTTTGTTTTCTATTCCTCTGGCCATTCCCAGGTATACCCTGAACGCCCTTACTTCCCTTTGCCTTTCCATTTCCTCTTTCCTCTTCCTCCTTAACTGTTCCTCGTCTTTCCCTCCCACTCCCTCTGTTCCTCTTCTTTTCCCTCTCCTCTTTCCTCTTCTTTCCCTTCCTCTTTCTCTTTTGCCGACAGACCAAAAGTGCCGACGGCACAAAATTATTGCGGCTCGCTACGGCCCTGCTTCGAAGGCAGGAACGGCAAGACCTACTTATATGCTTGGAGATGAGGCAACATGAATTGCTCTGGATGGGTGGAGGCGTGTTGTGCTTGTGGGAAGGGGAAGGTATGCGAGGGGTTGCACAATGAACCGAGTGGTGTTGCATTCGAGCCCTGGTACGAACCACTTACCTCGGGTCCTTTGCGTTTTTCTAATAGTTGAGTTTTATGGCCCTTTCCCAAAATGCAGGGGGTGTACAGGAGGTCCGGGCTCACTGCCTGGCGGGTACGTTGCTTAGTCTTTGATAGTTTTTGTTATCACAGTGTTTCTGCTTTATGTGTTTTATAATTTTTTGGAAGTTTTTTTCCCCTAAATGGTTGATAGGTATTATGGTATTTTTTATGTTTATTTTGTAGCGTTTCGCGCGCATCTCATTATTATGTGATTATTGTATTTTATTAGTTTATTATTATTATATTATTATTAGGCTATTATTATATCCCACTAGTATGCCTACTAAGTGTCACTACGTGACCCGCCAGCGAAAGAAGCGGCTCATGAATTCCCTGAAATATCGAATGATCAGGCTAGATCGAGCAACCCAGCTAGCTGGCGCCAGGGGGATGGGGAAAGAAGGCATAACCAGGGGAGGAGTGGCGCTATATTCCTGAGCCTGTGTTTAGTACATGCCAACAACGCAGTAGGGGTTCATTGTCGTTATATGCTTAATGTTTCAGCATATCGAAGCCGCGATGGGCCAACTAAATCTCCCTCAGTTTTTAAGAGGGCATCCGTTGCATCCAGTAGTGGCCGCTTCATCTATATTTTTTTTTTTTTTTTTGTTTTGGTTGGGGCGAGGGCCAATCATTTTGTTGGGGCACTACAACATGTCTCTTTTCTTTATTGGTAAAAATATTGGTGAGTTCTCTTAAGTGGGAGGAGGGGATGATGGGATATTTGTCATTCCAGTAAACTCCTGGCGATCTGCATTAAGTTGCCGGGCATGACAGATCAGTGAATGTGCGACTGTGAAGCACGCGGGAGAGGGAGCAATCCATTCCCACAGAGAAACAACCATGTAGCGATTATAAAAATTATGACGGGACAAACGAAGCGACAAATAGAAGGCTAACGAATACTAGCATGAAAGAGATGTGCAATTGAGGATTTCTGAAGAAGGAAACTAGAGTCTCGTCAAGGGACTATGAGGAGCAGTCCAGAGAGGGGAGATTATGGGACCCGCATGCAGAGAAAGAAGCCTGACCCCGGGCTGCCCAAACGTTTGGTGCGATGCTAGGAAAATATAGAGAATTAGATAGTGCTCTGAGGTTCCTTGCACACACACACCATTAAGGCTGGCCATCACACACACACATTAAAGGCTGGCCATCTACGCACAAAGGCTAGCTATCAATAATCTATTCACCATAACAACTAATGAATCTTTGCGAGATGGATTACTCCATGGATCATCCCCTGACATTACCGCCATATAATCAATCGATCGCTGAGATGTCCTATGTCTGTGGTTGGCTTCCTGTGCCTATGAATCCCCATTATTATCCCACTCGAACATATTTGATGAAGCCGACCAAATCATCCCGGGTATTTTAGAATTTTCGCAAGTTGACGACATCTAACAAAATCTGAGTAGTCTTTTGTTCGTGCACGTGACCTTCAATGCAGCTATAGCTATCGCTGTTGGCTTGCATCCAAATACAAGTTGTGTCCTATAGACCGGAATAAGTCAATGCAAAATACGTTCCAATATCGTGGGATGGGATGGCTTAGTATACCAATATTCATTATTCGCCTAGAGATCTTTCAATATGCCGGGTTTCTCGCTCAAGTTTAACTTGATCAGCGTAGTAATCCTCTGTCTTCCTACAAAAATACATCAGTGGCAGATATAGATAGGATAACCAATCCTTATGAATCTTTGAAATGTCCCTGCAACCAGGTTTGCAGCCAATAGGGGGTCCGTGGGCCAATGCACCCAACTTTTGGAAGGCCTCCATACATAAATATTTTTCACAAACAAAACTGTTTTCCATCACTGCTTCAACCCCCCCCCCACCCCCCCCCACCCCCCCCCCCCGATCCCCCCCAACCCCCCACCCCCCCCCCCCCCCCCCCCCCCCCCAATTGCGCTTGACATCCAACCTTTTAGTGGGACAGGGCTGCACCCTGCCTGTAAACAACAACTGTGGCTGGCTGTGGGACGGATGATCGTTCTGCGTTACAGTACCCAGCACGTTTGATTTGGTCAAGTGGTGGGTGGCTCTCAGGACGACCAAATATCCCGTGCGGCATTCCGATATTAGGCAGTTATGGGGAGTACCCGACCCTATTCTCCAGTTTACTGAGAGCGACGATTGAGAGGGATGTACTGAAGTAAAATTGCCCTCCTCATTGTGTATTCAATTTTCCGTTCTTCTTTCAAAAAAAGAAAAGGTCCAAAAATGAAAACATAAAAAATGCAGGTTTTCCCTAGGGATAGGGCCGGGCTCGTCGGGGAACATGGACCCCCGTCGGGAACTCGTACCCCCCCCCCCCGGCGGGAAATCCTGGCGCCACAATTGCTTTAAAACCCTCTTCATACACATTTGAAGACTTCGCAGTGAGTCACGCAGATGTCAGCGCTTGATTATTCACGTGGGGCTTTACAAAACGAGTCCCAATCATCAATAGACAACATAATGCTATTGATTTGATTACTAAGGATCATTAGGCATTTTAAGGTCTCATCGAGGGTGGGTCCTGGCTTTCTCTTCTCGACTATTGCAAGGGTGTAACCAATCGTAACCTGCTCCTGGGACCGCCAGTGTAATCCCCCCCCCCCGGTCAGGACGATTAGTGATCCTCGACCAGGATCAATTGTCAATTGTAACCAGGCCCCACACCCCGGAAGTAGCCAGCATAGTTCATTCCAAAGTTTGTTGTAACACAAGTATTACATCCTGGATTACATTGGCGTACTCCCCCGCGCATATCGTGGGTTACATGATTTGCGAACATCCTGGCTAACTCAATGCAACCCCTGCATAGCCGGGCACGTTTTTGCGAACATCCCGGCATTTCCCCGGCAGTTATCGGCGTGGCATAAATATAAAATACCATGCTAAAACTGCTAAACAAATACTATGAAGTGGCTGAAATAGTACAGAGGAATCAGTGGTAGACCTTGTGTTTTATTCAACACAGGGGTGGGCGCCCACAGGAGGGAGGGCAGGGGGGAATTTTTCCCATCTGTCGGGGAGCCCGACGGGTACGCTATAATGGACACACCCCGACGAGGGTTTTTGCCCCGACAGTAATATTTCCAAAATTCTTCATAGTGAAAATTGCTTTTGGAAGCTGATGACAATTGTCGGCGCGTTAGCCGCGCCTCATTCTTTCTATAGTAATGCCAATTTCCTCGCTCGAGTTTAAAATCAACGTAATCATCTTCCTACAAGACTATACAATCGGGTGGAAACATGGATTAGGACACACAACCTTATGGAGATCTTCGAAATTCCGGCAAGAGATAAGGGTACAATTCATTTGCGGGGGAGGGGCTCGTTCTGGCCGTCTATCACTGTTTTGACTCTGTGTTAGGTTGTGGCTTTCAAGACGCAGAGAGAGTGCCAGGTATTTCCGGTGCAGTTAGTAGGGAATACTGACCCTATTCTACTAATACGGGCGTCTGATTTGAGTGGGAAGCTATTGAAAGTAAACATTGCCTTCCACATTGTGTAATTTCATGTTTTCGTTTGTTTTTTCTTCAAGAAAAAGTTCAAAAAGTGAAAACATAAAAAATGAGGATTTTGACTTACTTAGATGGTTTAGGTGAGCCTCGTCGGAAATTGGCCCCCCCCCCCCCGTCGGGGAACGCGGAGCCCCCGTCGGGAAGGAGGGGAAATCCGGCGCACACTGATTCAACAGCTACTAGGCTTCATGTACACTATCCACTCACCTGCACACTGCACACCGACCTACTGGGGGAATATTTCACAACGATGTTGTCACCTGATATATTGTGCCGTGACAATAAAAGAGAGATTTAATTTAAATATGGACACGGAGTGCACTGATTGACATAATTAGTATGATTGATGGTCGAACGAAACTATCAGGCATCAAGAGATTCACTTACTATTTTGATAGAAATCAGGCGCACGCCACACTGCAGTGAAAAGCGCAGCCACTGTCTGAAAGTTGGGGGTTCGAATGTCCAAGGCAGCCACGAGAATAGTTTTGTGTGTGGAAGAAGAAGAAACATATGTATTGAGGTCTTCCCAAAAGTTGAGGGAGGGGGGGGGGCGCGCCAACCAATGGGGGAGGGTGGGTGTCGCTCAGATCGCATGATCATGATACCGGCTCAGGCCCCTAAATAATTTCAACATGACGCCCCTGAATCAAAAGGCCCCATTGGTTGGAGTAGCATCCACAAACTCAAACGGTCCCCCCCTTCCACCAGCGACATACTAGTAATTATTTATAGTGGAGGGGGTGAAGGTTGATGTGGGGGTTTTGGGGAAGAGGACCCACAATTGTGGTTCATTTCACAGTCTTGAGTGTTTCTGAAGAGGGACATCCTCGAGGGGAGCCACAAGTGCCAAATGCACCACCCTTCTGAGTGCACCCCATTCCCCCCACATGTAGGATGGGGAGACCAATTCAGCGTCGGGAAAAACCAGGGGCGGAGGGCGAAATTCGAAAACTATCAAAAAAAATTGGAAAAATCGCCCATCTGAAAAATTTTACATTTGGTATTGGTATGTACAAGCAAAATTAGATTCTGATTGTGAGCCATACCAATCGAAAATGTTCATGTTCGGGAATCCGATCTTTAGGAATAAGACCACTGTTTCATTAAAAATCACGTACATCGAATATTAAAATATTCAGTGAGTCACACACTGGGTATGCATTGAACCTCCACTGACCCACACATCGTACGTACGTACACTAGGCAAGCGACGCGGAGCGCGGTGGCTGCTCCGGAGCGATCCACGCTCGACAGTGGAGTAATTAAATTACCAATTCACCAGAAAAAGGTTTTGTAGCAAAGTTCTCAATTTAGTTGAGGATTTTTTAGCATGAATTATTATTGTATGAATGCCGAAACATGTGAAATTATAGAATTCCTCACAAAAAAGGTATGAGAGAAGGATACAAGCTGAGTTTGTGCCAAACAAAACCTAAAAAACACCCAAATAAATGAAATTATGACAAACTTCGGAAGATTGCTTGGGTTTTGGGCCTAATCTTAAATTTGCCTATGCTACAGGTGTAGTGAGGATACACGTTTTCGAACTTGTGATTTGTTGATTCGTCAGATATCACTCCCTCACTTGTCACCTCAAAGACATGTACAATACGACAGGATTAGCACATGGACATGTTACTGGCACTTTAGAAGAAACCAGAATACTATTGATTTGCGTTGACAACTCACAGACGGACCTAAGAATTATTGGTTAGATTTGGGAGATCTAGGTTTGGGAGTGTCTTAGGACTGCTGCAGTATCCTGCAGTAGGTAGGATACACGTTTTGGAACTTGATTTGTGATCGTAGTATCAATTCATCACTTGTCCATCCAAGACATGTACAATATGCCAGGATTAGCACATGGACATGTTAGTGGCACTTCAGAAAACAGAATGTATGATTTTGATGTGAAAATCTCACAGAGTGGACCTAAGACTTAATTGTAGATTTGGGAGTATCTATGTTTGGGAGCGGTCCCATGTGGAAGAGTGACGTGCGTACGATATAAGCGGTACGGCCATGGGAGAAATTTACATACGCTTTACGTGCATGGCGCAAACCACCCCGTTACTACCTGGAGCTTGCACCTACCAGTAACTAACGTCACATAGTTGAAGTCACATAGTTTGTACCTCAGTGTAGGTAAATCGTTCCACAGAAAAAAATGGTACTTATACGGCTATCATGATATTGAATTGTTTCCAATAGACATCGATGCTTATTACCTGTATGATGGCATATAAACCTCTGATTGTATCGGCACGGAAACATCGAGAATATACCGAAACATATTAGTGACTTGGGGTAATCGAGGAATTATAATTATTGGGGGGGCCACTAACAAGCGGGATGAATATCACTCAGAACGTAAAACAAAGCCAGTCAAGCCGACGCTCGGGCCAAGTTGTCCCCAGGCACTTACGTGCGGCCGGAGAGTGGTCATAAAAAGTAATTGGGCAGGCTGAAGCGGCGAGATAAAAGTGCAGGGCTCTGCAAATACCCCGAGACGGGGGGGTTATTCTGGAGGATGAGTACGGCCCAGTCACGAATGTCAACCTGCCAACTGTGTAAAACATGACACCTAACCGCTGTGGCTCTCAATGTTGTGATTCTGACGAACATGGGACTTTGGCTTAATGAAAGGGACATCAAAACGAACATTCTACAAAAATATCGAGCAGTTATAGGCTGTGATATGAGGTTTACAACACAAATCGCTATACAAAGATGTGAATATGTTCCTCTACAGCCAGGCCCTGTGACTTGGGGGTTTGCAGACACAGTAGCGTCTGGCGCAGTCTAAAGTCACCTATTGGAGAGTTCCTTAATTAGTGCCTTGTATCCCCAGTGTTCTAGTTGAGGTCGCTTGCTTCCGAGGCCGGCCGCACCTTCGAGGCCGAGGCCGAGGCCACACTTCCGAGGCCGAGGCCCGGGCCAGAATATTATAGAATGAAAATGTCAATGTTTACTACATAAACAATTTTGTTGTCTCCCCATGGCTTACAGTGTCATATAATATACAGAGACAAAAGGGTTTAAAGTTCCAAAATGAGAATTGAACAAACACAAATTACGGTATGCAACATAATTTATTCTCGAAGTCAGAGTACTCTAGAATGAAAAGAATATGATAGCTAGCTTGTAAAAATTTCAATGACTTGTGAGATTCGCTATAAAGGTTATACTTCTCATCAAATCCACCACACCTCAATGCAGATGAACACCATATACCTAGGCTTTTGCCACCACAGGGTTACACATTGAGGGTGTTTGTTTTGCCAGAGTAGGAAAAACAGTGCATGAACACAGTATTGATGTTTCTCATGCCTATCAGTTACTGCTCCATCACCTCAGATATTTAGTATTACTAAGAACAAGGTTTTAAGTAAGCAATACATTACAGTAGCACAAACATAACGACCCCCGACAAAACAAATCAAAAAGCGGAGGGCTTAGTGATTCCTTGACTCCTCGAAGTTCATTGACTCAGATAACCTGCGATCTGACCCCAAAACGAATAGGGATAATGTACTCAGCATGGGGAACCCACATACCAAGTATGAATGTGACCAACAAAGGATGGGTCGATCGCGGTGATCGTGTAACATGCCAGGCGTCACACACACCACCCAATGACATACACACACACACCACACAGCTGTAAGGATGCTAGCTCCTTTGACTAAAGTCAAGGAATAAAAAAAAAATGTTCTGTGTGATTTTCTTATGTAGACTACTACTCTTTTAAATACAAAAATTGCCCAGCAATGACAAGCATTGCTGACGCCGTACAAGTAGTAGTAGGTAAAACTCAGGCCTATAGGACTGTGCCAAATTCCCTGTCTATGTGTATTAAATAATAAAATACATTCCACCCAATTGGCAGCACGGACCCACATTTTTTGTATCAGTAGTCCGGGTTTGGCACAGTTAATGCACTGGAGACTAGAATTGCACCTCGCAACAGTCCTACTAAGGCGGGGATTGCAGGCCTAGCCTTTCAGGCATGCTGCCCCATGAGTGAGTGTTCACAATGTGGCCATGCCAATGCGGTTCACTGATTTTAAAGATAGCACATGCGGTCTGTATGCGTGTGCAGTGAAAGTACATTCAGCACTGTGAGTTGTCTATATGGCCAGTTAGCTCGCTAGGCCAGGCAGCCAGCACTCTAGCTGCAATGGGGACTTGCATGGCGAAGGGGACGAGGCCGGAGTGCAGCGTCAGGACATTCTATCGGCAGTCTTTTCATTACCGGTGTTAGTATGCTATGGTATTCAAGTAGCGCTTAATTCAAACAAAAGTAAATTAGTGACATAGAATTTTTCATTTATTCAAATAGCAAAAAATATTGTTCCGGGCCTCGACACCGGCCTTAGCCCAAAAACCCGAGGCACGAAGCTTACAAGGCGAGGCCGCAGTCTCGAGGCCGAGGCCTCGGCTGGCAAAAAACTGGCCTCGAGGCCGGCCACGGCCTCGAGACCTCCACCACTGTTGTATACATGGTGATACTGTATGTGTTGCTAAATAAAGAGGAACAGTTGAATACCACAATACGTTGATTTGATGGTAATTAAAGGGCAATGGAAAGAGAAGACACAGATTAGGGGACACGAAAAACCATTAGGGGGCGTATATTTGAATTTCGCAGTAAAATGCATATTCCAACGTGGATGAATCAGGCTCATTCATGGTAGTGGGTACACCGCTCATCGCAATGCAAGTACAGCCCCTATGCGGGGGAACCTGTGACTGCTGGAACCCGGGATGTTTGCATGTAGATTGTCACTGATATGCCCACTCTGCTTATGGGCACTGAAACCAAACTCGTGGAATAAAAAAAAGAAAAAAACAGAATTACACAAAATGACTTCTCTCTACAAATTTGTTGCCAGGCGGCATCGGTTAAAACGATGGTCCAACACCGCATACCTTTGGGGTGTTCAGGGAATTTGGTCCAAGGTCCTACGTGGGCCCATTTCATGGAAATTTCACGCAATGGTACTGAAATTGCATTTCTCCACAAGCTCAAGTTGATTTCTGCGGAATAAACTGCCAACTGGGAGACTTTTACTGGTGATAAACAGTCAAGACTCGAATTTAGGTAAATAAGGACGAGGCGCAGCCGAGTTCTTAGGAAGCTTAAATTCGAGTCGAAGAACCGTTTATGAACCAGTAAAAGTCGACCTGCTGTAGTTTATTCCGATTCTACAACCCCGCGAATCAAGAATTACCACAACGTAGAGATATCTATACTCCTAGATCTAATATTTGTATCTCTAAACAGTAAAAATAAACAATAGGGTGGTAACGATTGCGTTAGTTCGGTCGGATAATTGCATTGCGTACCTTCACAAAAGATGGCAGTGCGTGTGTGAGTAGTACTTTCATGGAGACCCAATACAAACCACGCGTGCCCGAAACCGGGAAGTTATGCGCGTGGTGAACAAGGCGGTCCCAATGCACGACGACGCGTCA
>JAODTK010001928.1:0-10083 GCA_026419785.1 Sclerodactyla briareus | reverse complement strand
GATATGGAATTTGTTCTCTAATAAAAATACATCTGTTACCCACTTTCACTTCTTTGACTTTTGAACTCATTTGACCTAAAGAATTGTGGGTCAGTTCGTCGTGACTACCAGACTCCGTTTGCAAAAAATCAATAAGTCAATTGCACCGACATATCATAACACTTCTATCACACGTTATCTCCAGGGGATTTGGGCATAAATTTGGGTATTTTGTGGCAAGCCACCACTCTATGTGCTAGGGGATATGGAGAACATTCAGTTGGTTCCCCCACCTCTAGGCCGAGATGGGTGAAATGGTAAGAGTTTGCATGAAATTGGGTTGTTTTGGGGCAATACACGACAGAATTTGTCCTTGTGCAGTTGGGGGATATGGGGACTTACCAGAGATTTCATGGGGTGCCTGAGGACACACCCAAGTGCATGGACCAGACGTAGGCAGCAACCCCCTATGTGTTAGCAAGTTACAGTGTCTGTTTGTCCTCCCCTCAGAGGTGCCCCACTGCCTGTCACTTACATAACATCATCTACCTCTCCCTTCCTCTTCTATTGCAGTCCTGATATACCACCCCCCTTCATATCCCCCCAGCAGCATGACATTTCTATACATCAACATTTATTTTCCCACTACACCAGCTCCTCACCCTCCTACAAAATGTACTCCTGTTTCATTGACAGGCTTTAAACCCCGCGTTCACAATGATTACGCGCGCGTCATCAAACCACAATTCAATTAACGAGGTCACCTGTGGGTTACTTCGGATTCTGTTCACATTTGATTAACGAGTGCCTGATCGTGATGACGCGCCCGTCATCATGCAGGGCGAGCGGTCGAAGGACTACCGAGACTACGGAAAACTACCAATGCAGTCCCCAAGCCACCTTCAATGGCTTAATTAAAGGGGAAGTCCTAGGGTATGCCACGCCTATGCACCACGGGGCCATACTACATCGATACAAAACAATTTTTTTCAAAAAACTTCTGCTCCGGCACCTACACGAAAGGAGAGGTTGTGCCCCCCGGCCCCGTGTCCAATGGCTATCAGGTCTAAGGATTGCGAGTATGCGAAGTCTGCACAATGGCACGAAGACGAACCACCATTGGTGCTCAACTGACTACACACCCCATATTAGAACCAGGGACCTGAAAAGCCTCAACTAGCTTTGCACTTAATAACAGTAACCCAGAACTTTCGCAACTGTTTCCTGAAAGCCACAACTTGCTACGACTAAGAGCACAAAATCTCAGAGATTAACTAGTTAACTTCCAGATTACCACGCGAGCCTACACACGAAGGAACAGAAAAGTGAAGACGATACGCGTCTCTGATTTTGATCCGCAGCACTATAGACCACTACAGAACAACACTCGAAGTTGTATCAAAGAGACACCGCCAACACTCGGCGTACCACTGATGAAGCCCCAAAATATTCACGAGGGCAAACTTTTGAACAAAAGTTACCGAATACGGCAGAGAATTCAGTCAAAATATGAAATAGGATGTGAAAGGTAACTGTAATTCTGTAAAACATGAAAGAAAACTGCTGAAACCAATCGGCATTTCGAGCTAGCAACCTCGCAGATGTACTGTACTGCAACTACACCAAAGTTGTGTACTAGTACCGCGAATTACCGCCACTGCGTAGCATTCTTGTATTGTGGACACCCATACCGAAGGTTTTTTTCCGTTAGTCTGGTAAACAAGTGATACTTGCCACGCGTTGCGTTCACATGCCTTTTTGATGACGGGAGGATGACACTAGGTGGATCTTGATTGATTCGACGGCCCGTGGATCAAGATCACGGAAGCGCATCTTGATTACGCGTCTGTTCACATCCACTTTGTGATGACGAGTTGATCCACATTGCGTTACCTGAGACCGTGCGTAATCGTTGTGAACGCATTAAAGTCTTTGAGGCTTAGTGCCCTGGGGAATTGAACAAAGACAGATCTCATTGCCATGTATACCTACATGGTTATGTTGAGATCCTGAGTGTGACACGGTGATTGTTGGCTATAGTAAACATTGGTGCCATTGTCTGATTGGCTTGAGTGGTTTTGCCTGTCAGCTGAGAGCCTTGAGTGGAAGATGGATATGGACATAGCTATTAAATTCTAATACCTCCACAAGAATGGCTAAGCAAGGAACACCCACTCACTGAAGGCATCAACTGTCCTAGCAAGGGTAATCACTTTTCCAAAGAGATTGTATTATCTTTTGTTGTGAAAGTTGGCATACTTTGTTTTGGGAGTTTATCCTGCATGAACTGGTCGGGTTTTCATGCAGCACCTAACACGAGATCTTTTAGGGCCTACCAATGCCATTGAAATTAACTGCTATCCCCACATGCCACGCCAACTATGTGAACAAGTGTATTGTATCACAGTTAAAATTTATTGTTCTAAATTTACTGATTGATTACATTCCTGGTGGTATCCGGCATTAGTGCTAGCCCTGAAATTCTGGAGTCCATTATTGACGCAATTCATAACTTACAATTTAAACACTGTCATTCAAGGAAAGTGTCAATTTTCTCTCCTCCTGGATAGTTTTTTTTACTTAAACCACATACTATCTTACCTTGGGGGTCTGAAAACTTCCATTACAGCTTTTGAATGCTGATCATCTACATGAATAGTCCTATACGACAAGCTATCAAAGTGTTCTAGTAGTGGGGCTACTGTGATTTCATTTCACTGGATCCTTGGTTTAATTACTCTAAATATATAAAACCAGAAAGGCCAAGTGGCTAGTTATCCTTGACTGCCTCAGGACTTTTCCCTCAAAGTTCATTAACCCATATTACATTTGACCCAAGGTATAGGGGTCAGGTACTCATTATGGTGACACACACTAAGTATGAGCTCATTCCACCCTGCAGTGTCAATAGAGCTCCATCCATTTCCGGTGGTCAAGTTATGCTCTTACAAGCCTGAATTGCCCAAAATAAAATTTTCACAATCCCCCATTTTTTTTTACCCAAATAACCTGGTCTGCACCAAGAACAATAGGGTGCTTGTAATCCCCATAAGGAGCTACACACAAATGCATCTTGATGTACCAAGCATTCTGGACTTATCTTCTTCAAAGATTATTGGATTTGGCCCTAATGACCTCTTTTTTTTTTGATCTGAAACCCCAAACAATAGGGATCATGTACTCATTAATGGAACCCCAATACTCAAGTAGAGGCTCATCCATCCAGGGGGGTTGAGTTATGCTATTCACAAGCCAGGCATCACACCCAAACACACATACCTATACCCCACTGTCATGACTTCATAGATTCCCTGACGAAGTCAAGGAATCAAAAATCCTTCCTGCCCATACATTTAGTATATACCAGTTCCATTACTGTGCTATGCAACACTTCGTACTGGTGAAGTTAAGTTTATTTTCCTTGTAACAATTCACACTTGTAGGCTGCTTTCTCGAAAACGGTCCCTTGTCCTCTCTAAAGTGAATTATTTGTTTGGAGCTTAATTCCCCAGCGTGGTTTAACCTACTTATATTTGGGATAATCTGGGAATCTCAAGTTATGCACCCTGTCATACTGGGTACACTTGAACACACTTTTTGAAGACTTTTTTTTGGACCTCTCCTTCCAACTGTGTTAATTAATGCTAGCAGCGACTTTCCATAATCCACCTCATGGCCTGTGAGTTTTAGTGCAGGGATGTAGTGTTCGTGCAGCAAATGTTTAGTTTTATCAAAGGATTTCTAAACAGCTGTTGTTTTGTTGTGTTTTTTACAGTTTCATTTCAAAACAGAGCATCCTAACTGACATGCGTGATCCGAGACCTACCACTACCAATGACTAGTCAACAATAGGATCATTCTTATGATAAGTTATTTTACCAGTTAATCCTATGACATGTGAGCAAATAACCCTTCCTCCCCCATGAATAGTCTGTCAGATTAATTGGATAAGTCATCGTTTATATCCCCACCTCAGGGATATTTCAGTTTTGCCTTTTCGTTCCCTCTGCATACGCCACCACACTGCGTCTGCCAAACTCGGTTGGGTGTGGACTTCAGATGGTTCCTAAGAACATGGCATGCTTTCAGGTCACCAAACGTCAAGTTTGCAAAATTTTGCAATTTTCCAAACTCCGTCATTTCAACAAACTTGTTGAATGTAAGCTACAGTTGGTTCCAAACTACATTAAGGTTCTTCATTGATACACCTTCCCTTCCTTTGGTCATAGATGTCATCTTTTTTACATAAATCTCACTAATCATCATCGCCCTCCAAAGTGTCTAAGTGGTGAATACATTTTGGCGGTTCCCTGCCGGGGCAATATTTAGTTTTTACCATGTTTTTCCCACCAGTGGCATATACTCAGTGCAATACAGCAAAACCCTGAAACAAAGTCCATACCCATTGCAACGCTCAAGAACAGCCAGGTTGGGAACAAGGAGATCGTCAATAAGTGTCGCGCCTAGTTTGCGCGATCGCTGGTTCTTCTCCATTCACTACGCCAGTGGTTCCCTGGCCTTTTCAACAGCTACACGAGGCCCACAACGTATATAAGGAGACAGGATCAGTTCGGCCCCATTACAGTCTGCCCCAACACTAATTTAAACTTGCGCCAAATCTCTATTGATAATATCACGATAGACCTCATATCGCATTATATTGAGGGCGTGCTTCATAAGGGAAATTAAATTTTCGATGAGGTTTAATAAATTTTGGGGAAAACATTTTTCAAGAAAGGCCTATACAGGTCGGCAAACATCACATGTACATATTCCTATTTGTTGTTTGAAATAATGAGCCAAATGAACTAACTTCCTACCATGACAACTTCAGACAAACATAAAAGGAAAGCTGAGGAAAAGAATAGAAGACTCACTCCTATACTATACGTACACAAAAGCTACAGTATGACAACGTTAGAATACATCTATCCCACAATGCACTTTAGCAGAAACCCATCTATCCCAAAATCCACTCTGTTATGCTAGTCGTTTTTTAGTGTAAACAGAGCAAATGATCAGTAAGGCTTGCAATACCCAGCCTATCCCATTAACGTTCGCTCCCAACACTAAATAAACTCCTACGCCAAGTCAATCTATGCCTGTAAAAAAAAGAATCACTCCCGTAAAATACTGTTTCCTGTCCACTACTACATTGCAAAATTACTTCATGGGCAATGTCATGATTGGAAAAAATGGCTGGTATACTAACTTGATTACAAAGGGGTATGCATTCCTTCCAAATTAGATTCTAATTTGAGCTTTGAATCCAGGTGTAAAGATCAATGAATGTTTGTCAGAGATTACGCTTAAGTCTTGATTATAATTTGATACTTCGTAAGATTGCCGTCTGATCCCGAAGTAGACTGACTCAATGGTCCCCAGAGCACCGGTACGTCACGGGTCCCTCCTCAACAGAGACGCTGTTAGTACGAAGGTGCTGACAACATCACTGAAGGAGTGTCTGTTACGAAACACAGATCAGCCGAGCCGACGTAGGGACGGCCGCCTTCGGCTCATATTCCTTCCCTTCTCGTGAAGGTTTGATTTTCTGTTCACCAAAATTTAGCCCTTTCACGACCCTCTGAACGTGACTTCCTCCATTCCCATACTTTGTTGTAGAAACTGACCTCTCTGCTCACACATTTTGACCGTCAAAACCAGAATGATCCAATCCGCTTAATCGTGAACCCAGAGGCCATTGTACAGAGCACAATTTATCTCAGTCTGTAAACAGACATAACTTATTGATAAATATTGTCACATCAGAAGGGGAGAAAGTATTCAAGGACTGCACTCCTGATGAAATAAATTCCAATACAAAACAATTGGTGAACCTGCAGGTCCCATGCCTTTGCCTGCAGAAAATTGCTTCACAGAGTTATCGCTTCCAATAGATCATGAGTTCCCATGATTTTCCATCTTGGTTCAACCTCATTGCTGCAATCATTATGTTTTCTTCCACCGGCGACTCCGGCAGACAATTAACCAAATCAACCTATTCGATTTTATTTAGGCATTTTGCCAGAACGGCCTTTCATAACGTCAACATCAATTGATGAAGTCCTGTGGTCACGTTAGCTGGTAACTACTCAACTAGGACCTATGTTTTAAGCCTCACGGCGTCTCATGAGACCTGACTTCCATATCTACTTTGATAGATACATTTGTGTGAAGAAACAGAACATACCAAGTTACCCCCATGATGTGTTGACACACAACTCGGAACTGTTTTTTTTTGGTGGGGGAAACCTCCCCGTCACAACCATCTAGGGGGCAGAAACTTGGGGATCCAATGTGAAAACAACACAGAAGACACGCAAAAGGCGAAGATTGTAAGGACTCGGGGCATGATGGGAAGTTGTTAGTAGTATCACTGGTCAGGTGTTATGAAACTTGTTGAGCTGGTCGTGCCCGTCGGGCCTCAGGGTTTCACGATAAGCGGGGGCCCCAGGGGCTAATAGCTCCCTAAAGTACTATAACCCCAGTCTATTACATTGTATAAACCTGGGGCTATTTTTGGGGCAATAGCCCCTGGGGCTTCACTTGATCACATGTAGGTAGGTCCAACTATAAATGCAGCAAGCACTTTTTCAATGTTTGTTGGCAAACTAACACTCCAGTGTATGTTTAGCCAATGCATGTTGAGCTAGGTTTTATAGTGTCTCTGGGTTGAATTTTTCTCCAATTTGAAGCCCTACTCTCCTCAAAGTCGAGAAGTGTTAAGCCCCTGGTCCTACCCAAATGACCCATGCCAGATTCCACAACCAGGGGCTCTTTCTTTTTGGAAAGTAACCCCTGGACTCATGATCCCTTATTTCCATCCCTGTTACGGTGCTCAGTGGTCTTACATTGCACATCAAAGGTGGATTGTCCTCTTGTACACTGTCTTCACCATCTTCATGTAGCTGTGTTTTCGTGCAGGCTGCGCAGAGTTGAAAATCATCTAGGGCCTACAAATACTATCCCTGTAGAACACAAACTCTACGTTTAACACTAACGTTCCACATTTTGACGTGTTTTGTATAGGAAATCATAATGTAGCATATCCCCTCTGATCGATCTGGAGTCTTCGAGTTAGAGTATGATGGAGTTACCAAACTTTGCGATGCTAATCACCTTTCACTCCCTCCCTCGAAAGTTTTTTACTATTCCAAAATTCATTTGCAAATTGTGAACCTTAGTCTGTTACCTACATAATCATCTGAACAACCTTTTCTTGCCTCATGGTACGAATGAACATCAATTTTGTCAATCCATATGACGGAGATGTCACAATAACTTTCCTACCTTTCGTGCTTCGTCACAACGTACACAATGGACAGAAAATAGTATGTACGGTACGGATGTGCAATATACATGCAACGCTATTCTGATCATGCGGATGATCAATTGGGTCCATGTAAACAAGGCGGGTGTGTAGGCATCCTTACATTTCTTGTGGACAGTGTTTGTGGGCTTGCGTGACGACTAGTTCGCTTTTTTTGCTCACGGTGAATCACATTGACTTTGTACACAAAGTATCACGTTTTGTAATTTGTCCGAAAAATTCCAGAACTGTGTTTTCAACATTTGATCAAATCATAGTAAGCTGCTAATTTGTTTCATTTCCACTGTGCAGGTGAGTTGAAGCTTGTACTATCATTCTTCTATTAAGTTGTGGCTATTTTGTTGATCTGGGGATGGAACATTACAATTTGAATAGTTGTGTGACCTTTTGGAGTTAGGTTACATGCGAAGTTAGGTTGTTTTACTTTAAGTTGTTACCATACCATGCTAAGCCAACGTGCAGGGGCACGTTGCGTTAGGAAAATATCATTACCAGACTCCAAAATGCGATGGTGTTCTCTGCTTTCCTTGTTAGAGGCCTTGCTCGCACATGGATAATTCCGTTAGGAAACGCCATTTGATAGTTGTAAGTTTTGGAACGAATAAGGAATGCTCCCCGTCCTGCTTGTACTTGAGCTTAACTCGAAACTGCAGTTCGTGTGTCTATGTGGGACTACGATTCTTGTATATCAAACTGGACACATTTAGGATCGCATGACGAGATTTCTGTTCATTGTTCATGAGATTGTCTCGAAATTGGCAGTCATGGATTAGCAAAACAGGTTATTAGCAGTTATCAAGGGGGCGAGATAGAGCATAATAACCTCTCCTTGTGGGTTTTTTTCTTTCTCATATAAAGTGGTCATAATTAAGTTCTAGTCAATTGGTCATGCGCATAGGAGAGTTGCGCAATAATATTGTTTACCCTCTTCGCGGTGGTTAATTACTTTGTGAATCCTATAGTTTGGACTTAGCAAGAGCAATAAATTTTTAAGCTGTTAAAGTATTTATCATAGGACTTCCGATTATGAAAAGTTATAAAATATTTTATGTATTGATATATATTATGTCTCTGAAGTATTGGATAATTCTGTAGTCGCGGCATGATTGAAAAGGAAATCATGAACTGACACCTAGAACGAATATCATCATAACTTGTCAACTTGAGAATCGAAAGGCCGCGGGAGTTTCAACTCGAGCAAGAACTGCTGAGAACAGCCTGAAAAGCAGTCATCTCAAATGGTAGGCCTAGGTCGGGTGTGATTGCATAGTGTATACCCATTGTGTACCATGACTGGATGTATGAGATGATTGTTAGGTTAGTGTTGGAACGATAAGATTGGGGGGAATCCCCCCCATTCATAACATTACAATAAACAGACCTGTACATAGGCTATACATCATAGCCTAAGCAAGCCCCTAGCCATAGGTCATTACATTCAATTAGCTATACTTCATCTTATACTTATTGGGCATCCATGGCCATAGCGGCCGACCAGTTACTACTACGGGTGTCACTAAAAAACAAAGCGGTGGACAATAAATTACATTTACATAGTTAGAAATCGGAGAGACAAACAGAGGCCATCTCACTTTAGCGGGTTTAATTATTCATAATTCCCACAACAATCAACTAATCAGTACCATTAGATGTACAGTGTTGAATAACCGGGAATAATATAACCGCTGGAGTGTAGTTTTGCCTCCAAACAGATGACTGGTACCTACATGGCAAATACGCAAAAAAGACAAATTGAACACAGTTGAAGGGCAACGGTCAGTAACAATTGGCTTTGTTTTTTTTTCTTTTTTTTTTTTTTTTTCGTTTTTTTTTTAAACTAGCAGGTCGGTTTGGACGCGTAGCAGTGGTGGAGGTCGAGTCCAGCTAATCCGAGTCCAAAACCGCGTCCTTAGCAGCTGAGTTCATGCAAGACCGATGTCCTCACATTTTCCAAGTCACGTCTGAGTCCTTTTGTCCGAGTCCAAAACCTGAATCTGTGTTATTGGGTCCTACTAAAAATGCCCCTGAACACACCCGAACCTCACAAAAAACATGCACGAACCACACGTCCGAACCAAATTAACACGCCCCCCCCCACCTGAACCAATTTCGCACGCCAGAAGTCAGAACTGTTCTAATTCTGGATGCGACGGTCAGAGCCGAATGATTGCAAGTTTGGCTGGTTAGGCCTGGGCCAAGTCTGTGGCCTGGGCCTAGGATTGTAGGAACTAGGCCTAGCATAGCCTATTCAGAGTCAGTGACTGAGTGAGTGAGGCTAGAGCGTAACTTAGCCGAGGATAGGACGAACTTAACACTAGTCATTGTTTCTGTTCTGTTTAGGCCTAACTAAGTCTCTTCTGGAACCTACTTGTGCTAGGATTGGCCTGAACACTGCATCATCTCATGTTATGTGTAGGTATAGGCCTACAAGAGTATGACATACTCATCAGTCCCAGTTGCCTAGGCCTTAACTAGGGCCTAGGCCTACTAGTAATCTGGCAGACGCATCAGGCGGTCACCATAACTGTAACAGGACTTTTCTGTGTTCTAAGGCATTAGACGGCAATGACCGAATCAGATACTGACCGACTTACGATCCACTCATATACTACGCCTGATGTTAAAAAAAAATTATCCTAATCAATAGGCACGGCTAGGGTAGGTTTCCATTTTCCAATCGTACTGTAGCACTAAATGGATAGTTAGGGCTGAACGATCAACTTGTAATCCAATGAGAGAACTGAGAAGTGTTCACAATTGACCATCACAGTCCA
>JAODTK010001926.1:0-10625 GCA_026419785.1 Sclerodactyla briareus | reverse complement strand
AAACACACAAAACAAAAAACAACTTGAGTAAATTTGCCAGAAACATTCAGATGTCGCTGGATTTTTTTTTTCGTTTTTATTTCGAATTCAGGAATTAACTTACATTTAGTAGTTTTTCTTCATTATTACTCATTCACTCATATGTAGGACTAGCCGGATTTTGTTTTCATATTGTATATTACAATGTGGTATTCATTCCAGTTCTAATGCAAAGCTGACATGATCTGGTGTATCGCCTGAAGCTGAATACTGGAGAGTGGGAGGTTTAGTACGGGTCATTCGCATCGCACCTCCATCGACAAATTAAACCATCAACTTAATGACATATTCGGGCTGTATTCCCTGACTTCAGTCAAGTAATATATTAAAATGATAATATCATATTGTGGTAACGTCGATCGAGGCTGTCAGCTCCTTATTCTGCCATGTGTCTCAATCGCCACACATAAGAATGATGAGGATAATATTATTATTATTCTTATTATATATTATTATTATTATTATTATTGAGACTATGGATTATAGCGCGGGGGTCGCCTTTTCATTAGTAAGCAGAGTTGCTTCAAATTCCACAAAAACTGTGAACATATGAATGAGCAAGCTCCAAAAATGCCATAATTGCTGCGTTATTTGGGGGGGCCTCTAACTTCAAAATCCGTCTCATGTCTGCACTTCAAACACTGAATGAGCCTATCAGATCTCTAAAATAAGAGCAGTCGGTGTGATCATTTTTTTTTCAGTTCAAGTTCAGTCATTCAGTAGGAGAGGGCCGGAGGACATTAGCTTATTGAACGACCCCTGAAACCAACACAACCCAAGAAGAACAACAGAACGCCCCACAAAACGACGCATCCTCGCACAATCCTGAAAAACATCAATACTGTTTCTTGAAGGGCATTAACCTTCGTAGACCAAACAACATCTTCTGCGAGAGCTATTCCATTCCTTGAATCCTTTTTGCGAAAAGTCTCTTACGAGGTTGATATGGCACTTCACCACTATTTTTTGAAACGTGGCCTCTATTATTGGAAACGTTCACTAAAAGTAGTCTTACGAAAGATCATGCGAAGGCAGTGGACAATTATGAAACTAATCAATCACCCGAATCCCCCCCCTCAGCTCTATGGAGTTCAGACCATACTCTTTAAATCTTTCCTCATACGGCAGATTTCGCAGTCACTGATTATTCTCCTTGCCCTCCTCGGACTTCTGCAGTTGTGAGTCTTCTTGTGCGCGAAATAGGAATCCCACACTTGACGAATCAAGACGAGTTTAACCAACTGCTTAAACAGCCTGACACCAATGTCTTGTCGAGAACTGAATTATGTTAAATCAAGCCGAGAATCCACTTACCACTTCCCAGCGGCTTCCCTAGCAGCTCAGTTACTCTGAAAATCCAGAATGTGTATCCCGAATTAAGTTGAAATTTGATCTGTTGGGATAATATAGTTTGGTTGTTTGATTGTGCAGTCTGGTGGCTACAAATGCCATTTTTGTAAGAACGAATATTTCTTTCCATTAGAATTGTCATTGGCTGGCACTTTGTCCTTATAAGAATCCCACGTTTAACATCCCAGAATGACCATATTGCTCTGGCTGGTCAAAGGAACTGGAATCTCGGGTCAAACAGAGACACGCTGAAAAGCTTGGAAACATTGGTCGGTCACTACGTCGCCATCTGCTCAGGTCAACTTAAACCCTCGGAGTCCTTCCTGATGGTCAAAGGGCAATTGGGACACTAACTATTCACTTAGCATTTGGCTTACTAGCGGCTAACCACTCAGTATCATAAACTCGCAATTTTCCCAAATGAAGCAGCCGCATAATTTTCCTCGCGTCATGAAAGTTGTCACTCCCTCCCCTAATTACTTCGAATAGTTCATTTAATCTTCAAACAACCCTTCTTGGCACAGAAAGACCATATCATATTCATAATCTGGTGTCTTTGAATTCATGATGCCTAGTCAGTATTGAACGGGGAGGATAGTTGTTGGTTGGGGGCGTGGCTACATACCGATAGGAAGCATTAATGATAACTACAAGACAAGTGACATTACAGATCAAACCGGCACTGATACAGCTAGCTCACAATTGTTGATGGACTGTACTAATTTCATTCAAGGTAATCCCCACATGACACTTGTTAGCGTTGTCCTATCAAACAAACCGCGTGGACCTATACACGGGACAGAAACGACCTAAGATAACTGCGATGATTGATTGTTATGAATAGAAAAAGATAGACGTTGGCAGTGTCACATCACATAATTATTCATAGTTACAAATAACAGACCCCTGCGACATACCATTTAAAAAAAACCCTTTACTAATCTGGATTCTTGTTAGTGCTAAACGCAATTCCCCAACTCGAGGAGACGTAGGATTATTTGCCATCGCTTTGGTTGTGATACAACCATTTACTTGATTCCTATTGTGTGACTTCTGGTGTTAAGGAATATCTTCATACAGGGCGCTTTGTGGTGGGTTATATTGGTTAGGGACTTGATAGTCAAGTTATGTCTTTAGATGTTTTTCTGTTTTAGTATTGAAACACACTGTTAAAACAATTTTTAGGTTATACAGTATTGATAGTTCAAGTTCAAGTTGATTTATTTACCACTCCCGTTGCCATATACGAGACGTGTTCAGTATTATATGAATAGGCATGAATTATTCGTCCTCTTACATGTCATAAGTTTGAGTGGACGGACCCGAGGTAAGTTTTACACTTCTATCTGGCCCATGATTGAACATTAATTGCAAAACGAATAATTTTTTTACAAATAGAAATGAGAATGAGAAAGCAAACATCAGTTAGCTTACCCAAGACGAAGACATTATCAATATAGAAAAAATTATATACCAGTCAGTATTTTATCGAGCAGCGTTTTCTGCTTAATCTTTCTGGAAATGCGTTAGGGAGATGGAGTTTTTTCAATCTTCCACCGGACATCATGCAAAAACGCATTCTATGAAGTTATCCACTATTCGTTGTCTCATCTAAACACACTTGATATGTTACTAGTGTCGTGATATTATCCTCACCGAATATCATCAGTTTTGTTTCAGTACATTCAATTTATTTTGAGCCGTTGAATATGTATAATTCACGATTACGTCATTCAGGTGTAGTCAATCATTTATTTTGAATAAAAAACAGTAGTATCATTTACTTTAATTTCCTGTGGGCATTTTGATATGTCATTTATATATAGATGAAAAGCAAAGGCCCTAATATGGAACCACTATATTGCTGTAAGAAATTCCAGAGTCCATTTCCGAATTGAACGTAATTTCGGACGAGTTTTAGTAACTTTGGACCAATGATACTCTGTTTACCAACGTGTACCAATGCGAGAGTAATCTTGTATGATAGAAAAACATGATCGTATTTTGTCAAGCGCTTTGAATAAATCATGAATATTCCTGCCGTAGGTTTCCCTCCCTTTTTTCCGGTCTAATCAATTCAAATCAGCTGATATATCGTTGAGTAATTCTTTCGGAAATCAGTGATGTGAGTGGAAGTATGTTGTGTTTTGAATCGATGCGTATCACCCGTGTGTACCAAACGCGCAATATTTAGATATAGAGAAAGGCCTATATTTGAGAACTCTGTTGATCAACCACTTTTGTAAATTGGGACGATTCTTGCATTTCAATTTCACGTTGCAAAGATGGCCTTTCTAAAAGGACCGAATAATAATGTGAGTCAAGTTGTACATTCGCATCGACGAGGCAGTTAAGAGCATCGTTTGTTCATTGCCATATCCAGGGCTCTTGCCCTTTTTAATTTCAATATAGCAGGCGGACCTCTCGCTATCAGTCGGAAAAATCGACGGAATTTGGTACATTATTGTAACAATCTAGTGTGCATTACGACTACCGTCGCGGTATATTCTCTGCCAATTTGTTTTTGCAAAACTGAGCAAAATATTGATCAAACCATTAGCATCACATCGTTTCCTGGGATAACGTGCTTCATTTATAACTGTTGCAGTGTGTGTTTTTATTCTCGTTGAGAATTTATTAATGGTTTTCCCCATCTCTTTAGGAATTGGATTTACGTTGTTGATTAGATTGATCTAACGTCATCCCTTATTCTCCTTTTCTTGTATCTCTTATAGTTCTTTATATTTACTGACGTGGGAGAAATCGAATGGATTTCAATCCATTTTTTTTGTTTGTGACAATTGAGTTAACTCCTTGCTATTTCCGAGGAATTTCGTGTAGTTTTAATTGCTGTTTTAACACTTCGTAAGTGGACAACATTGAACTCTGATCAAATCCAACCAAGTTTGTCTACTTTCGTCACTAAACTGAGACACCAAATTCTGTATTCTTAGTTAAACAACCCCACCACCAGCGTCCAAATCAGCACACGGACACAACTCACTACACAAAAAAGAACAAGTGGAATGAGGATTATTGTACTATGATCTATGACCTATGTAACTGTAATGTATCAGATGAGTCTAGTCTTGAATGACTGTCTGTACTTTTTTTCGTCTCGTCAAGTTTACCCGATCACCCAACACCATTCGTCAGCCACGTTGTGAGATGCATCGAAGACGAGGGAAGAAGAACAGCGATGGCTATACAACGAGCTGATGAGATCCTCGGAGCTGTTGTAATATGTCTGACAACTCTTAGCAAAAAAAAGATACTTGTCATTATCAACCTCCTATCTTTACCTGCCTAACTTATTCCATGATCCAGCGTGTCGAAAATCAACGTGAACAGGTAACGCACAAGATGTAGTACTGTATCTAAACCAACCTATGTCTAACACTATTTGTGCAGGCTACTTAGATGATATTCGATTATTACTGCTTATGTTTCATGCCGTTTGCAGAATAACTTGGTCCAATGGGGGCAGGCAGCGAAAATGTTCAGCCCATGAACTATTTGAACGGGTGGCGCCACAACCAGGTTGTTGTGGAGAATGGAAGAGAATTTTTATCCACCGCCACTTCCTCCCGCCCCCCCCCCCCCCCCCCCCCCCCTCCATATGACTGGAAAACTCGAACTTCCATCGACAGCAGTAAAACATGGCTCCCATTTTTCCTTCTTCAAACATGAGGTAACCGAAAATGAGGGAAGAATGCACTCAATAAAAAAGTTCAGCTCGCCTCGCAAGTAGGCAAGGTGCTAACGTGCTGAGTATAATTCCTGTAAAGACGTTGAACTTGTCAAACCAGAACACCGTCGCCCTTTGAGATCAAGCACGGCCCCAGACCGAGAAAAACCATTCATCATAGTTCGGGATGATAACTTTATACCTATCTATCTACCTTCATCTGGTCTATCTATTTGTCTGTATGTCTGTCTGTCTGTCTGTCTGCATGTCTGTCTTCTGTCTGTCTGTCCTGTCTGTCTGTCTGTATGTCTGTCGGTTTGTAGTCATCCATTGTCACATTTGGTGAGTTTCCTGTTCCACCGGGGGTCTCAGTGTTGGAATAACTGAGCTTTTCCTCACGGGCCTTCAGTACATCACTGGACCAGCCAGCCATCATACCCCCCTTTTTTGACTCAGGTTGCTTCTACCTGTGCTCGCATACGTTCGGGAGCTGAAGGTGTCAAATTCGACGTCGACCCGGAGCTGTTATGAAGCTACTAGCCTAATATGCCTAAGGTGTGGAGTCAATGTGACCGTATTAAGGTAATCTCGTATCATATAAAAATTATTTATAAATCATGTATTAGGAAACTAAGGATACGGTAAACCAGGAGGGAACTCAAGCACGGTGCAGATCATAATGGCACTGCGGTGAAACAGCTGGTGATTTTAAACTCCATTCCCGGATATGTTTCTTATGAACAGTTTATGACCTTACAAAGGTTATCATGCAAGAAATCAGAGCTAGTCCCTTATTGCGCAATAATATGTGACGTAGCAGTTGAACAAGCAGAACGTACCTTCCATGTGTGAATTTGCTCTTCTCTTCCGCAGAGTTCTCTGCTGCTGTCCCTTTATTTGACGAAATAGGTTCGCCATAATGAGTGCATATCCCCATTATTTTGGGATCATCTCGAGGGTCCATCGATGTCAGGGCAGGGGGCAAGGTAGAAAACATTATGCTCACATAGATGTTTGATCCGATAGGCTGAAATTTGGTAAACAGCTTTTTTTTATTGGGAGTACAAAAACCTGTTGTTTTTTGGGTGGTTGGGGTCCTTTTATTTTAGTAGAAAGTGAGGATGAACATATTTGGCCAATGTTTGGCTTGAAACACTATAACTTAGACAGTTCAATCGCATCCTTCGTCTGTGCGTTCGCCATAATCAGTACATGAAACCTATAAACCAGTTCGATTGAACGTATGATTGGCAACGATTCGATCTTTCGAACTATGACATCCGAAAAAAAGGGGATGAATTGGTTGCGTTTTCGAACATGGCGACAGTTAAAAATGAGCCTAACGATGTTGCTATGGGGGGAATCTCGCTATTCCCCCGGATGTACAGTGGTTAGATGCGCACTTACACCACGAACTGGTCTATGTTTTTGAAATCAGGTCAATTGTAATCTGAGGTTGAGGTGTGTGTCTATATAGAATATATATAATATATAGATATATATATATATATATAAATCATATATATATATATATATATATAATATATTAATATATAATATATATTATATCATATATATATTATATATATATATATATATATATATTATATATATATATTTACACAACAAAAACACTGTCACGACTACGTATATGGCTTCTCTGACTTCGTCAAAGGTCAAGAACATACACAACGAATATGTCCCTCCAACAATAATGAGTTGATAAGAACTTATCCAGTTGTCGCAGTATATTTGTTGCTTGAATAATTGTTGACACATACAACGTGTTGGTGGCTAGAATCATCGATACGATTTGAGTAAACAATGTGCTAGCCAGCCCCCAATTTGTCATGCTGTATTATGATTGGTTGGATAAATACAGTAGAGGTCAATTTACCATGTTTTCAAATTTACTTTTCATCGTTATTGCACAGTTTATGTCGCTTACGAAGAGCGAACGTGATTTTCGTACGTCATTAACCTTTCACGTGTAGATCAATTATGAATAAGTTATTCATGTATTATTCCTAAACATAATTCACGTTCTAGATGTTAGTTGAATAATGGAACACTAATTTTACTAACAAAATAATGTGTTTTCTAGAGGGTAAACGGTACAAAACCGTTTTCTACGCGACGTCATTTTCTCTGAGCAGCGAACAGCCTTATAGCCTAGGGCGTTGTAACAGTGGATATTGTCTGGGGTGTCCGATGGATAGGTCGGACCCTTTCCACAGTACATGGCCCTAGATTGAAAGTACAGGGAAAAGGTATCCATAGTGCAGCAAATACAAGGGACTCTAGCCAGTGACCCAGACAGTTTTTCACAGTCCAAGTCACATACCTTACCATGAGTTCCTAGATCTAACATGAAAAAACACTAAGGTTGAATGCTACCGCATATCCATTTGAAGTAGTTTCGCGTTCGGTAAATCATCGTGCTTTTGGAGGTTTGCCCCCTAGCACCTAAATACTATTAAATGCTCATCTTGGATCTCCTTGGTCTGTCTGAGCGAATGCGGGAATCGGAAGGGCCCCGTTATGGCCTATGTCGACTTTTGCAAGGCCATCGGCTGTGTGAGTGGAGGGGGGGGGGGGAGGGCCTTGGGATATTCTCGAGCAAGTCCGTCGTGTACACCTGATATCCTCTCTGATATGTTGTCTTTTCAACATGGATGGAAGATTATGGAGGGGTAGTACGGATCGGGTCCCAATCGGTGTGAGTAGGACATTCTGCCTGTACGTCGCGGGTGACGCCGCATTACTTGTCGAGCATGTGGAGTCATAGAAGAGTGGTGTTGTTGGCAGTGGTCGCGATATTGAGAAAAAGAACAAGGTCTGGGTTCTTGGATTTATGGGCTCCAGTTTGCTATATGCTGTTGGAGGCTTGGCGCTCATTAGGCTGAGATGGTGATGATTAATTGTGACTACTCACTTCGCCGCATCCTCGGTTACTGATGAAAGGATATTAGTGTTTAATGTCAAGGTACTCAGGGAGGCTGGCATTGTGAAGGTTAGCTGCCTGATCGCGATCGGCAAATGCGTTTTTCGGGCAATGGCGCCCTTCCCGGCAGACGAACCTGCCCACCATGTCCTGTGTAAACAGGATCGACGCAGCGTCGAGAGTATCTCAGGGAATGGGGTGGGGTGCTTAATCGCTGGCCGGAAGGAGGCCGGCCGATTGAAAGCTGTGAGTAGGAGTGCAGCAGGTGCATTACGAGGGCGTTAGGCTCCCACGAGTTGGTAGTGGGAGTGAGTGAGTGATTGAGGGAGGGGGTGGAGTGAGTGGGCAGTATCATGAGACGAATGAGACAATGGGTAGGCCTCTGCGTAAAACTAACTCGATAACACAATCCAAACATATTGGTGTGCCAGAATGATCTACATACCTGACTGCATTGGACTATATCTGAAAAGATAGGTGCAAGTCTCATTCTAGTTTGACACAAGCCCAAAAAAAAAATATTTCTAGTCGTGTTTGTGTAGTCACACGCACTCTCTGACCACTGTACACTGTCCCAACAATCAACGGACAATTCTGAAGACAATTAAATTGAAGCGGACGCGTTGGTGTCCTATACATACACTGTCCCTTGATTGAAACAAAATGAACAATAAGCCTCTCCCGAAACTGTTTTTATTTTTCATTTTTTATTAAATATTATTAACGAAGAAAGAATGGCGGGATTTACAACATGAATACAGGTTTATAATGGGCGGTTAGCTGTTATCAACAAGAATTGTTCCATCTTGCATACGAATGAATAATGCATTATGTCAGCAGTGTAGCCATCCATGGCTAACGATACTGTGTCCGTGCCTAATTGTCGGGAGGCACAGAAAATCACTCTCAAGTACAGTCTTTGCCACGCCGACGCGGGGAAGTAACTTTATTGAGACAAGTGGGGGAAGTAGAATCTCCAATGACCGACAATCGGCTGAATGTCAGACTCACCAGGCACGATCGAGCTATTTATTTTGTGCGGCGTTGTTACAGGCTTCTCCACGCACCTACATTCTCGATTTATCATGCGTTGTCATTCCGCATTATATCGACATGGTTGTTAGAGTGGAACGTATTCAATATTAGACCATTAGTTTTGTTACACTTCCCACCGATTACTAAATGGATTCTTCGAACTCCTCCCCTGTAGTCGCGACCCCGGGCTTTCCTTTTGCCTACAGAGTCCCTTCAATAAAATAAAGAAAAGTTTGGATCAACTTAGCTCAAGTAAAGACTACGAGAACTGTTCCTGGAAGTTTTAACAATAACTATATATTCAGTTTGGACGATTTCTGGCATTGGTGATTTTTCGAAAGATTGTTGTATTTCACTATTGCATACATCGACTGCTGTGTTGCAACTTTCCAATATCTTAACTACACCGAGCATGCCGGCTCTCTGCGTATGTCCTTTCTTTGAATTTTGGCATGACTCGTTACTAACATCACACCAGTATCCGGTAACGAGGCCGGGGTGAGCCCGGCTGATTGGTATCCCGTTTGGTAGTAAATACAATCACACCTCTAATACTGAGGATAGTGAGGATAACAATTATCCTCCAAAGAAATTCGGCATGCAGCGAGAAATAACTCCACAGTCTACCGCTGCTGTTTCGAGGAGAATAGCAAGTGGAGACGACGTGGGAAAAAGCGGGAAGACGCTGAGCACTCGGTCAGCAAGATATTCACAATCCGGATATGCCGGCAACTCATACACAGAACTTACGGAAGCCAAACTATCAACAGCAATTAAAGACCCTCAGCGCTTCCACGTAGGAGAGAACCGACGGCGGGGAGAATAGTGTTGCCCGCTTTCGAAGTGCGGAATCCAACCACCCGCAACTTTGCCAGATCGAACGCTCCTCCCAATCGGGCCGTCGAACGAAACTGGATTTTCGACTTCCCCAGAAGTTATTTGTTCCTGGATATTTTTTCAACTCGTCGGAAATTCACGGCCCTCGCGATTATTGTGTCACCAATTGCGACGCCCTGTAATTCCTAAACAGTTCCAAGGTCGTGTGCTAAATCGGATGGTTAAATCGGGGCGCTGTTAATTAGAATTATTATGGGAGATGTAATCTGATTTTTTTTCAAAACCAATTGAAATGCATAACTATAACTCAATTTTTATATTTTATTTTCATAGCCACATCCGTAATTACTGAAGCGAGGTTTTTCCATAACCTTTATACTGTTACTGTATAATTTATTAGTTTTCTTCTCCACACGGGATTTTCATGTGGAACTACACACAGTCGTTGTGATGTTTTGTGATGTTCAGCACGATTCTGTATGATTCAGTATTTTATCAGTCGTTTACTGATGGGGCGGTGGGGCTATAAGTATCAAGTGGTAGAAAAACTAAAACGAAATGTTGAATGACAGTTGAAATTGTTATTTATTATTGTCTCACTTTCTCATACTGAAAACCGCTCAACTATACACACCAAATGGATTTTGTTAATATGTATAGAGTGACAATGTTGTTCCTAACGGCCCTGTGTGTTTTCTATTAAAAATTCCGTTCATTTGACGGAGAAAGTGA
>JAODTK010001925.1:0-15675 GCA_026419785.1 Sclerodactyla briareus | reverse complement strand
TGTGGTCACCAATCCGCAAGTTCGGCATATGGACGCCGCTCCATAGCATTTATTTTTTAGGTTCATGTAACCCATGTGTGAAGGTCAATGGACAATTGCTATGAAATTGACATTTTGGCCATTACACCAAATTGGTCATTATTTGATGGGATTGGAAAACTGTGCGGGTCAAGGCAAACTTCTTCAGTCGGATTCAAGCCCTCAGTCGCATCCGCTCAGGCACCGATTACAAAACACCTGGCTTCCCTCAATATACACACATGATAAAATGCTTTGGCTGTGTAAGAGGGGAGGGGGTAACATATGCTTACGCCGCTCAGCCGCTGGGTCATTAGTCAAATTAATTCTCTGAAAATAAGTTGGATTATGCCCCCAATGAGCTCATGTGTAGAGTGAAACACTGAGCAATTCATCCAAGAGTACACCGAAACAGCATTCTACTATGTAGGATGAATTAGGTATCTGCAAATTGTGCGCAGGTTAGTAATGTTTAATTTTCTTCAGAGGGATTGCCTAAGATCGTTTTCTGCGCTATAGGAAAAATAATGGACTCAATTTTGAAGAAAATGAAAATTTTCGATATAGACTTATAGGCCCTATATAGACATTTTATAGTATTATTTTTTTTTTTTTACGGGTTAGGACTGATAAATAAATACAGGATCTGCAAGAACAAGACAGGGATATGATCACGTTCTATAGGCCTAATATTGTGAATTGTGGTGTGCTGCGTCACCCCTCTAAGGCAGCTGGGTAATTGCGAATATTATTGTCAGCCTGGGAATAAAAAAAACAAATTCGCTTTATTCACGGCAGAATAGCAAGTATTAGTATTCACGAAGTACGCTCAGGATAATATAGCCGAGGTTACATGGTGGTCTTCTTTCTTCCCCGGTTTAGTAGTAGTAGTTGTAGTCGTAGTAGTAGTAGAGTAGTAGTAGTAGTGAGAGTAGTAGTAGAGTAGTAGTAGTAGTAGTACGTAGCAGTAGTAGGTTGAGTCGCGTCTATCCGACATGCATCAGTGATCAACCTCGCCACGTATCACGATCTTGCGCAAGGGTTATTGCTTCATCATAACTGCTAGTGTTGATGTCTCTGAATTTGCGATGTGATTTTTTCGAATAAGGTAGTCAAGGGTCTCCAACTAGCTTAGTAGTAGGTTCAAGGGCTTCTCCCAGGGCGGTCTCGCTGGAAGTTTCTCTTGGGTCTTCGCGGACGTGACCGATCTCAATCTCAATCGTCTAGTGCTACTACGGTGGACAAGGGATTTGGTTGGTCACATCATATAGAGTTCATCGTTTGGTATTCAAATTCGTATGATAGTCCATTTGATGTTGAGAACATTGAAAGCGTTGTTGGTATACCATTATTCTGTTTTAAAGTGCTCTTCGGTTCCAAACAAACTTCTTACATATTAACATTTCTTCCACTTCCATTGCCATTTTCTTGTTGATTGAAAAATTCTCAGTTTTCGTGTTATTTATTGTCATATTTCATTTCAGTTCTCAGTACACTGTTCTTCGAGGTCTCGCAGGTAGGGCCTATATGTTCACCAGGTGATGACGAGAGATAGGCATAGCTTATTGTTGGTCCACGGGAACAGGTGAAGAGTTGTCGGTGTATTATTTGCGCTGTCGTAAATGATCAATAACTGCACGATGGTTGGATAACTCCAATCGTATGGTCCATTTTCATCCGATTTCAAAGAGTTGGGCAGGTATGTTATAAAGAATAATGCCCTTGCACTGTCACCCTGGGGGGACTCGAACTCGTGTTCATGATGAAAGGATTTTCTAGTTTGCCGTCTTATTGACCGTTAGAAACCACGTCAGTAATGCGTGAAAAATCAGATAGAGTACGTCGTTCTCGAGGATATGTTGCAAATCATTTATTGGTGGGCATCTTTGAATCGTATCGAACGCCTTGCTCATGCCAGCATTAGTAAGATTGAGGTTGTATCTATTGAGTTAAGCTTTTCCGGCTAAAAATTTTGAAGGCAAAAACAGTTCAGCGGTTTATTACCTGATGTAGGCCGTTTGGGGACGGGAAGTATATGTTCTCAATTAGGTGGCGGATTCTCTTTGTAATACAAATGCAACCGCTTTTGTTTCAATTCATATACCGGTTAGGTAGCGGGTATAAAATACCCCCCCCCCCCCCCCCCACAAGTCATCTTATTTCAGTGGTAATCAGTCGACAAGACGGATAATAAGGTTGATTTGCCATTCACCAAGGACATTCACAAATGGATATACTTGAAGAAAATATGAATATTTTTTGTATAGTCTATATGTGGTAATTAGCACTACACGAAAGAACGGGTAAAAGTAGTAACAGTATAACTATCCTAGTACATCCGGCAAATATGTTTTACAGTTTCATTGACTGTTAATAAGTTATTTTGTCACGACAAAAAAAATCGTGACCGTTCGCCCCTTTTTAGCTCAATCCAGCTATGCTGGTTGAGACATGTGATGCCCATGTCATTTATCTACTATCTACTATCTATCTGATCTATCTATCATCTATCTATCTATTCTATCTATCTATATCTCTATCATCCAGTCTGTAAACTTTTGCCTTGGTGCCACAAAATGTTGTGCTTTGGTGAATCTCAACAGACTTGGTCACAATGTCAATTGACTGATGGGTCCATCCTTGACCATCTTAAGGTCAAGGTCAAATGGCTTTACAAGGGGCACAATGGGCAATAAGTGGGGCAAACTACAAGACGCTACTTCTCACAAATTTTGTTACACATTGCTGATGTTTGGTTATTGATGTTCCAACAGCCGTTCCTTCGGGGGTTCAGGATTTTTTTTTTTGTACAAGGAGGGACACACTTTGGCAAGCGGGCCTATTTCAGGGAATTTCACACAATGGTACTGAAATGCATCTCCCTCCCACAAGCCCTCAATTGATTTTCTTCAAGTTACATGTAATGTTTCTGGGGTAGAGGGCCATGGAGTGTCGTTCAGGAATTTGGGGCCCGGGCCCCAGTTTCGGCCCTTAGGGGCTCCCATTATGGTGAAATTACCACGATTATGTATTTCCTGACACAAATTTGATGCAAAGGCCAATGTTCGGTCATAATGAGGTCAGTTAGCCGTACTTTTGGAGGGTGTTCAGGATTTTTTGCTCCAGGTCCGACTTGGGCCCAAGGGCCATTTATGAAATATCACACGATGGTGCTTGAATGATCTCGACCACAAGCTCAATTGATGTTCTTCAATGTTACTTGTAATGCTCCATGGGTGCGTAGAGGGCTATAATAGGGGTGTTCCGGGATTGTGGGGCCCAGGGCCTAGTTTGGGCTCTAGGGTCATTTGGTGGGAATACCGCAAAATCTCGTATCTCTAACAAATTTAGTGCAAGTGTGTGCATTGGGGCAATGGTTTCGGTCATGCTGATGTTTAATAGACATACTTTGGGGTGTCAGGGGATTTTTGTCTCAAAGGTTCCGAATGGGACCGAACCCGAGGCCCATTTATGATATTTCCCACAATGGTGCCCTTGAAAGCATTCCTCCCTACAAGCTCCGTATTTCTTCAAAGTTAAATGTAGATCGCCTTTGGTAGATGGGATGGGGGTGTTTTCCAAAAATTTGGTTTTGGGCCCTAGGGCCCATTATAGAACATGATTTAAAATCTTGTATCTCCTACGAAATCCTAGTATAAACACCCCCCCCAACCCCCCCCCTCCCCCCCCCTACAACCCCCCACCCCCCGCAGTGCTGATGTTCGGTCCATGATGGTCTAATATAACCATAGCCTTTCAGGGTGCCCAGCGGATTGGGATAAGGCCAGTGGGGCCCATCATGTAAGGAATTACCGCAAAGATATCTCCTATACAAATTTGGTGCCAACATTATTGGACTTCGGTTACCACTGATGGTTAAGAGGAGCGTACAATTCGGGGTGTTCAGGAAACTTTTTATTCCAGCGAGGTCCACACTGATGTTCGGTCGTGGAAGCAATAGGCCCGTGTGGAAAATCAGTGGAGTTCAGGAAGAGGACTATGGACTTTTCCTCAGATAAATACCAATTTTCCTTTATACTTATCTAGTTCCCATAACTGGGGTACTCGCAACGTGACATTCAGCTGCAAATCCCCCCCCCCCCCCGATACAAGTTCCCCCACGCCACATGACTTGATTGTCCCATTGAGTTTATAACAAATAAAGACCCCGCATTCACAAACCTAGTAAAGCAATTAAGTAGGCTTGACCATTGAATATCAATATGTTGGGAGACAGATGTCTCAATAATCACAAAAGAGGGCGTGTCGGCTAGGACTGATGAAACAAATAGCTCTGGGATTTTATAGATGATAAGCTTGCTGGAAGTAGCCCTGTGGGATTGGACAAAGTTACAGTTCCCTTGCTAACGACAGCAAGAGGGTGGTTCATCTCGAGAGATTGTTGTTGTGGTGGAGCATGGACAGGCAAGTGTGTAGTAACCTAGAATATTAATTTGGAGAATAGTCCATTTTCGAGTAGCATCTAGGATTAATACAAAAAAAAAAAATAACCTTGAAAAGCAAGGAAGTGTAATAAAAAAAACATCAAGAGAATAGAGTAGATAAAATGCATTAGAAATGATTTGCCCATTTAACCAACCTTCCCTTGGAAAAATGAATAGAATTGAAAACCAGAAACTGGAATAAAAGGCAATTGCAATCAGTATTATCAAATAGGAAGAAAATGCAAATGGAGTGCAGCCTTTAGAAGATGGCTAAGTGCACGAATGCTCATTAATACGTGCACCGAGTATGAAAATTATACTACTACTAAAATTGTGTATCATCAATGTACAGTTGTTGTAAATAAAATGAACGATCTCAGCTCTAAAATTATCAATAAGTGCACAGAGGGGAAAAAAACAAAATGACAGAAATAGTAATCCCCTCCCCACCCTGGGCAGTCTTCTCACGCCCTAAGCTCTTCGGAGAAAATAACGAATGAGCTGGTCGAGGATGTGAAAAAATATAAAGTGCATGACAATTCAGAACTTGCAACACTTACTAGTCAGTTTTCCCACTCCGGAGCGTGGCCTTGAAACAGGAAGTCAATTTTTGGGGGGTCTCACGAATGGCCATGCTAGGGCCATGCTTCAGAAGGCGCAACAGGCGCCAGGCGCGTCGGGCCCTCGGCCGATTCCGGTGACCTCTTGCTAACTGGCTGCACCCATTGCTAATGTGCAGCTCCCCAATGCATTCGTACCAACTCTAGGCTGATTGCACTAAAACCACGTGGGAAGGTTATGAGCGAGATGAGGAGGGAGTAAATAGTTGAACATCGAAATATTAATGATAAATTCGAAGCTGAACCTGCAGATACCTCTCTTGTAACCAAGTGATTTCTTCGATATTATCAGTATTATCTCGTTACCCTTACACAAAAAAGACGACTGGTTAAGTAGCAAACAGTTTGTAACACAAAATTCACCCATTATTCGATTTCTCTGCCCCGAAGCTTTACTTCTAATCTTACATGTGATTACATTTTAAAAAACATCCAGCGAAGCATTTCCCGACCTTCATCTAGGAATCCTGCCATTTGGATCATGATGAGCACCAACGTAACTCACTCTTCTAAAAAGTGTCAGAGGGATATCAAGGCAGGAGGTGTAATCCAACCTGTTCCCGGACCACCATGTACGTCTGCATCCAAAACACACAATCAGTGAATCCCAGGATCCGACCCTTCTCAGGAAACGGATAAGCAAAGATTCAGCTTACATGTGATGTTTTCGCCGACTGTAAGACTTATTTGTGAAACCATTCCCAGGGCAGATACCCACATGTCCACTGCATGTGACAGCAGAACCGAGAAAGCAGCCACAATGAAAACTATATGGGGCCGCAGGTGTTTGTATGGTTATAGCTGATGATACATAATCGCAACAAAATTTTGGGTGCAGCACCGGACGATGGGTGTTGTAGGTGATCCAATCAGATTTAGACAGCACAAAACACCATAATTAATGAGGAATTTGCCTATTCCATAGAATTATTGTTTAGCTCGTTAGCAAGAGGACGCCAGGACCATGCAAGCTATAATATGTGGTTTGGGGCCATTATAATCAAGATGGCAGGTTCATGAACTGACCTGATTTTGCATAAATATGCTAATGGTGACTAATTAACAAAATGTACGATTGCATGATAGAATGGGTGGAAATTTCTCTAAGAGTTGTTTGAAAAACTAATCTGCAACCCCAACATGTATAATTAGCTATCAATTGCACTATTCTTAATGAGTAAAAAAAACATGATTTCACAGAGCAACGAGAAACTTCACCTCACCAGCCTCCATTCCCTCTCAAAGTGGTATTTTTCGAGGATGTTGACCAAACCGAGTAGCAATGTTTATTGACTGCTAAGACATTTTCAGCCATATGAAAAAATGTCAAGGTTGCTACAGGCATCATAATAGGCTATTGATTTGAAATGCCCCTTGACTTCATGATTCGAAACAAATAACACATAATTTTAAATTAGTCTCAGTGGTTCATTTGTGCAGTGCGGCTATAAAGACATCGGGCTTTTTGTTTATTCTTATTGTATACGGATTCGCATGTTGTTAGTTGAGCTCTAGAAATATATGCGACATTCAATCATCTCCAAGATATTAATTCAAGAACAAGGTGGGGTCTTCTGCACATTATCGAGAATGATGAATTCACGGTCGCAAATACAGCCCAACTGAGTGGAATACAACGGTTAAAGTAAGGGAGAGTGTAGAACAGAATTGTCAGAAATTTAATTAGTTGATCAGCATAAGTCCAAGACAAAAAAAAATATGGGACGACTATGTGACGGTGTTTGTTGTTGAAACTTTTCGAAGCATCAGCATGATCGTTGCAAAATTAAAATTTTAGGAAGGGAAACCCAAAAACTAATCCAAGGGATTCCAAAGCGAGTTATTCATCACTTGCAGCGAAGTTCGTAGTTTCAAAGTTATTGTGGAACCAGGAAAGACACAAGAGTTGGCGCTGATGTAAAAAAGTATTCATCAACGTTTCACTTAAATGTATACTAAACAGAATAGTTAAACTGGGTAACACATTGCAGGTAAACAGGTTCACTTCACAACTGTGGTGTAAAACATAGTTAATAGGCCTACACAGTCGATACTACGATCACTGACCTAGGTAGGATAACGTTACAGTGCAGAAGTAGACAATTAATAACGCTATCGGGGGGCTTCGGCCCCAAATTTAAGTACTTAATTAGTACGAAAGGTTGTGGAATCATATGACCAGAAAATACTTGCCGGGATAGTCCGAACCAGACTGTGAGTTCGTGCTCACCCAACATTGTAGACAGTGTAGAGAAACATTTTTTATTTCGGGTGCTATTTTTAAAAAAAAAATCGCCAACCCTAATCCCATTTCGGATGCTGTACTTGGGATTTTGGGCGATGTGCTGCTATTGCCTAACCATGGAAAAGTGGTCCAAATGCATGCGAAAGCCACGATTGGTAGCCTATAATCTTTCCACACATGTTCGTGTTCAAACAATGCATTTGCAAACATCTTTCACAGATATTGCGGCAGTAGTGGATTTTTCACCACCAAAAACGATCCATTTTGGCTGCAGGGCATGTTATAGATTGTTGGAAGGTCGATACTCAGTCACATGGCCGCGAAATGGTAAAATCGGGGTAGCAACTGCAGTGACTGCAGCGCACGCACTCGCAAGATAGAAATGAATGCCACCTCCCATTATCAACTAGTTTTATGAGTCTTTCCAAGTTTGTACTTTGCTGCCAGGTAGCATTTGTGGACTTGGACACTGCTCCGATTCTGGCGAAATTGATCAGAACCGAATCAGCGTATCTACCTCTGACTGGTGTTCAAACGATTATGGCCAATATCGGATGTTACCGTTTACTGAGTATTTTCCATAACGTCCGATTCCGATACCGATTATTCAAGTAGCACCATACAACGTTCACATGTCATTACATTACTAAGCAAAATTCCCGAGTTAAAATCCCATCAATAACCTACAGGGGTCTAGGTAGTCATTAATTCGGTAGTTCAAGTCATCTATCAGATTCCATCTTTCATTGCATGTGAATATGTTTGGTTCCCGGTTGAAGGTAAAAAAATACTATATGCAAGCTTTCGAATTGGATTCGAAGGCTCGATAATCTTTGTGAATATCATAAAGTCGGTACGCAATGGCCAGTTGCACGAGAAGCCTGAAAATACTTTCCTGCATACACCCGTACACAAAACTAACGTGTGTATGTGTGATGAACACAAATGGAGTGCGGGGTGGGTCGGGGGTTGGGGGGTGGTAGTAACATCAAAGTTTGATCATCTCTCCACACACACTTAAACATTCTATGGGTCTTCACCATTGGCCCTGTGGGTTAAGAACGAAACACTCGAGCGGTAGGGTCAGCGGGCGCCGATCCACTAAAATGTTGTTGTGGCCTGTGACTCGCGTAGACCTACGCTACTCAATGCCATGAATGAAAGGTTTAATTCACCAATTTCTCGCTGGGTACAACAATGATTTTATTAGTTTTCGCACTGATTTTAGCACATTCACATTCAAATTCCAGTCAGTGTCTGCTTCGGTAACCATTCCAAATCGAGACAATGGTTATGTGGTAGCACATGCCATTCGAAGTTTGAGTGTGTTTCATGTAATATGTGTGTGTATCGCGCGGATTGCACTAGCATATACAAGTTATGTTACGGCTGAATGAATGATCCTTTTGTGAGTTTTAGTTATGGGGAGGGCGGGGGTCCGGGAGGGGGCGGGGGGTGGGGATGGTGTCCAGCACTTGTGGAAATTGCAAGACATTTTTGCTTCAACCGGTTGTGATATTTTGAATGTGTGTTTACATACATGGTGTTCCAACTATTATGGAGTTGGCTGCTGCTGATATTTACGGGTGCGATTTTGCCCAATATGTCACTGAATTTTCGCACCTCTCTATTCGATTTCGGGGGCTGTTTTGAAACTTTCGGGTGCGGAATTCGCACTCGCACCCTGTTTCCTCCGACAGCTGAGTGTAGATGTAATGTTAGGTTTAGTTGTGAAGCCTAGCAACGGTTTTTTTAATGTACAAAAGGAGAGGACTGGGCTAGCCGTGGCATCGCAGAATTCAGTAACCGTACTGAAGCCTGCGTTCACAACCGAGGCCTAGGCTGTTTCTTGGGCTAGCGCTTAGATAAGATAATCGGCCAACTTTCTGTTTCAACTTTTTTTTAACAAGCCCTTGTCTCGCAATCAATAACCGAAAGACTAATGAGGTAGTTAAGAAAGGTTTAGAAACTATTTTAATTCCCCATATTGGTTTTGGCAGATGAGAATTACCAATATTTACCCAAAAATCTACTCAGGAAAGTAAATGAATGGCTCTCACTTGTGATCAAAGTGTTTTTATTACAAGCATTGTTTCCCTCCCACCCAAGATTCAGGAAATCTGTGTGCCCCATCCTGCCATTCAGGCAATTTTCCGAAAGTGAAATTATCTCCCTTGTTTTGGATTTTTGTAGGTTTGTGAGTATAAGTGGAATTCCAGGAAATTAGCCCATTTAGAGAAATCTTGGTTTTCATCCAGGAGAATGCTTTTGAGAGTTGAAGCATCAGTTAACAGAAGTTATGAAAGTAGTTATCAAATCAAGACAAGGCTGGTAAGAACAGGTGGTTTTTGCCCCAATATTACAGTCAAATTAAGCTTTGTGTATCAACGCTTACTGTAATGAAATTTAAATACATTTTCGTGGATGGAATTTTCTTAACTGATGTTTGAAAGTTATAGAGGGATGTGTACTCGGAGGGAGAAGTTTTGAGTGCATGAGGTGACGGATCTCGTCACCTTCAATGGAATGTGCTAAAGTAAAATTTCTCTGATCCGTGACTAGAACGGGCAAGGACTAGCCAGGAGTAGGACATATAACTGGGTAGTATCCTTCGGACTTGGTTCTTGTAGGAATAGGCAACGTGTGACACTCAATTCATAATGAAGGGCACTTTGTGTTAGTCAGTCATGGTAGCCAGCCAGTGAAATTTTACAATATATTCACGTCATTTGTGAGTGTAAATCGCCACCGAATCCTGATGTTATGGTTCTCAACTGTTAATGTTTATGTCCCCGAATTGCAATTGATTTTTTTCCGAGGCGAGGTATTCCACAGGTCTCCCAACTGGCCTTCGTAGTATTCCAATGTAAGAGGTGCGCAGTACCTATATTTTTTGGAACCGGTACTACCGATGCCCTGGTCACCGGTATCGGTGCTGGTACCGGTATTCGTGCTTGTCTAAAATACTGCCAGCGATCGTTATAAAACTCTGCTCCTTGCAAACACACCTGGTGTTATGGGGCATCTTTTTCACACTGTTCTTCTTTCACTACCTCCTTACTTTTTCATGTAAAAAGATTGCCCCCAAAAAAGATTATGTCGTGTAATCAAATAATGTTCATATGTTTCATTTCGTTTTCTGGAAAGATTCCTGACAACGACGTCTGGCAAACAGCACATTCATGTGACCACTGTTGTGCTCGTAGTACTAGTACATAGGCAGAAATACATGTACAACAATTCTTCCATACGTACGTAAGCTCACCCCGCCGAACAGATCGCTACTCGCTACACAATTACCAGGTGAGTAAGCCCTAACGTACTGTGATTATTTAGGCAAGAAAACAAAGCAAGGCATGAGCTAAAATAGTCGTAAAACCACCAATCAATGCTAACCCTTTATGTATGATTGTTTCAAAAATCCACAAATTGTCTCACTAATCACGTTCGTTCATTCATTAGACTGTTGTAGTCCAACGCAACTAATGCAATCGCTGAATCGACGATCGTAAATCAATCCACTCCTTAACCCCATTGTCAATGGAAAATTCCTATTGAAGTTAAGTGTGTGTGGGAGGATCTTGCCCTCGGTCCATAGACTTGGTATCGTTGTGTAGCACGCTGTGGGAATTGGGAGCACATTGGTTCTCAAGAAAAGTAGGTGGTTATGACCCTTGTTTCCAAGCAGGGCTATGTTTAAAAGTATTGCACACATTGGGGGAGTGAGCTAGCAACATACCACATCTTTGCATGTACTTTACGGTGAAGCTGCAATGTCCGCAGCAGGGATATTCGGCAAATAATGCAAATACACAGCTCGCACACACTTGGGGCATTTAAAATCATTTTAACAGATTGCAGAATAAAGATGCGATGTACGCGGCTGGGATGGGCAAAAAATACAGTATGCCGCCACTGTATTTTGATAATTTCAACTAGAACCGGCATTTGGTAGCCAATAACGGTAATTTCCGCCAGTACCGGTATAGTAACTGTGCATTTGACCGTCGGTAGTGCGAGTACCGGTGCTGCGAGTACCGGTACCAATAATAACGATACCGGTATACCAGGCAACCCTAATGTCTAAACTCATTTAATAGTTAGAAAACAAGTAAACTCGCCGCAAGTAAAACTCGCCGCAGACCACTCACCACACATAAAAACGTGCCGCATATTAATTAAAACTTGCCGCATGGTAAAAAATATCGTATCAGTATAATAAATGATAAATAAATAAAATAATAAATGCTCTTGTGCTGTTCTGATTCATTTATCAGAATTTATCATAAATTCAATGATGAATATTATGACTAGGCCTAGTTGAACAATAAAGAAATACGGACGGAGCGGATCTTTTACTATGGCCAGTGGCCTCGAGTGTGAGAAATAGAACTTAACTCAAATAACCCTTGCAATGACATGAATGACATCCTCATCATACACACTAGAAATAATAAAGACTTCTATTATGGCACCTCTCAACCTTCTGTATTTCAGAGTAGGGCTATTTAGCTTCCTGTAACTGTATGGATATTTCCAAATTCTCAACGTAGGAATCAGCGTTGTAGCTCGTCTTTGAAAATTTTTTTTTTTTTTTTCACAAAAATAGGTAATTTTCTCCGATTCTATGACTTATGACTGGAAAAACTCGAGTTACAATCAACAAAAATATCTTTCTCACACTCTGAATTCTCTAAAATAACCCTTCTGATCATATAAATCATAATTTCTAGCAGGAAGCTTTGAGGCCTTCTAAGTGTGAACTGCCAGCATCTTACACTTATCAGAATGAAACTTCAAGAGCCAAGCGATCTGACCGACTTGCAGTTCATCAAAGTATGACTGTAGACAGCCACTGTAGTATTCTCCACAATTTAATTTCCCGGAAAAATAAATTAGTATTATTTTAAAACAAATAGGAACTTGTTGTCAACACAATCAGGAAATCATTATCTTAAATTACAAACAAAAGAGGCCTCAACAAACTGCCTTGAGGAATGCCACTAGTAACCTCATGCTTAGAAGATGAAACACATTCCTATAACTAGTTCTCTAGCACTTGAAAAGTCCTGGATCCAATTTACATTTGGCCTAATAAAACAATAGAGCTTTCATAAGGTCCATAAAATAGAATAGATAGAATATTACTTCCTTTATCTAAAACCTCTGTCCACTCATCCAATACCTTAATTATTGAAGAATAGTGGATCTAAAAGGATAAATCCAAATTGCTTCTTACTTAACCTAACATCCACCAGCTTGCTAAACGGCACCGTGTATATCCACACATTTTAAGCAATCATACATTTCGCCGTATTTTATGTTATCTATTTGTTTAAGCTTGTTAGCCAGATTATTTGGTTTGGCACATAGGTACAGGCTATGAGGTAGATAGCATAAATTATGCTTCCTGTAATTAAATCGTCTAATTTATGCAGTTTGTCATATTTCTATGAACCTTGTGTGTGTATGGTTTCCTTAGTTTTCAAAAACGTATAACGGATCACTGGAGGTCATTCAACATGTCTGATTTGCATAATTTATGTTTGTCGGATTTTCATGACACTTGGTGGGTGTGGTTTACTTTCATTCCTAAATATTTTAACATGGATTTTAGGTCATTCAATGTGGCTAATAGCCGGATTATGCAAGATTTCAAAGTTTGTTGGATTTCCAATTTTTCAACTTGGTGGGTAAGGTCTACCTCAAGTCCCTCAGATATACCGATACGTTATTATTCCGCTAAGCACCATGGCGCTGCAAAGTTTCAGGAGGGGCGCTGGCGGAGAGTATAACTTTAACCGATTATATTTTACATAATAATATTGGGGAGGGCGAGTCGTAGAGACGTGGCGATGCAATGCTGTTGGAAAATAAGCAATACAGTGTTTGCTCCAAACTTTTGAATGTGTGTTTACGTACATAGTGGTCCAATTTCGAGCAATAAACGTTGCAATTTCTGCAACCCAGGTGGGGGTAATCGACCTGCATTGCCAAAAAAGTTGGGTGGGCGCTCACGGGGATAGGCGCTTGGCGGAAATGAAGACGTATTAACGTAGATTCAAGTCACTGGGGGTCATTCATGCATCTAATTTGCTTCAATTTATGACAACCGTTTGTTAGTCGGTTGGTTCCTATGAAAGTTGATGCGGTTCACTGTATGGTTCTGAGATGTTTGAATTGGAGGAGGGGTTGCCAACTGAGACGTCTAGTAGTGTGTCTTAATTGCATTAACTTGGGCAAATCAGGTCATATTTCCACAAACCTTAGTACTCATTTGGTTGACATGGTCAACAATCAGTCCTACTGAATTTGAAATTGGTTACTGATCAGTGCCATTTATAGGTACTCAATAGTCATTCTGGGAGCTACTATACAAAAGGCTTGATCTTTTTGGCAGTGAATGAACTGCTAATAAAGTGGTTACACATGTAGATTTATTCAACTTTTTGTGAACATTGTTGCACAAATGGGAGCTGGCTAATTCATTGGTGGGTATGTGCCTCTAGTTGGCCAACCTTCTTTTTCCATTGATTCTTCACTATTGTGTTTATGCAATTACATTTATAGTATAATATAATAGCTCGTTCTTTTATAGCGCTTTTTCCCACGTCGACGACCTGCTCGAAGCGCTTTAACTTATATAGACAAACAATCCTTTAGTTTGTTATGCCTAGTAATAGACTCAAAACCTACAGGATAATATAGAACATTTATAGTAACACCTTGTTTGTTCATCTTGTCCAATTCCTAATTGTGCAGAATGTGACTACTTTGAAATTCTACAAAGCAGGAAGCCACTATGAAGCATGTGATAGAGGGCTCTGGCCTCTAAAAAAAACGGAGAGGAATCTCATCAAAATAGCAAGTCATGGAAGAGAACAGAAGACCCATGTGCCCCAGCTTGGCAAGTGATTGTTCCTAATTCATCATTCACCAACCATCCGCCGCAGGGTGAGCTTGTCAGCAGTCTGTTACACATACGGTAATGCCCTTCCTCCTGGCCCTCCCCCAAAGGATTACTCCTCATGGGGTCTCCCGATCCCGGGTTTGATGTTCCCCATTTTCGTATGAAGTTTTAATTACAGCCTGAATTTTACAATGTTTGATGTTCCTGGGGTCCGATGTTCCCGAGGTACGAACATCGGTAACATCGGACCCCGGTAACTTGGACCCCAGAAACATGAATAGCACCTTCCTTATGACAGAGATCATATTAGAGCCATATTCCTTATTTTCATATCAGTATTAGGTGATAGGAGCTGTTTCCATAACACCTAGCTTGTCATTATCCCGATTTGAACAAATAATGTTCCACAGAGGAGTTTTGCTACTTCAATGCAATGTTGTGAGAAAAAAATGCGAGGCATCATTTGTAGAGCACCGGCCTACACACAGGACACCCGGAGTTTGAATCTATTCTGGTCATACCAAAGGTACCTGCTGCATTTTGCGTTAATATACACACAGAATGCAGTGATGCACTGCAGGGCATCAGCATTGGGGAATACAGGGCATGCGCTTCTGTCAGATTAGGCTACATTGTGAGATTTGAGCTAGCTCAGTCGGTGGAGCCTCCAGACTTCAGAAAAGTTGGAAGAGACAGTCTGATACTCTTTGCCGAAGAGTCCTTGGGCAAAGTGTTTTATCGCCACTGCTCCGTTCTAACCAAAGTGGGAACAATTGGGGCCTTTGAGGGAGCGACTCCGAGCTCACGAGACCAACCGTGGTAGCTTCTGCCATTTCGGGACTGCCACTTCCAGGACTGTCGTCTAGTACTACAGTTACTTCCCATGATCAGGTTAACCCTACAGGGGCCTACTCAAATGCTTCACAGACCGCTCCTTCAGTGTCGCGGGTCCCAAACTCTGGATGCTCTCCGATAGAGGGAGCCAATCGAAGACCATCCGAACTTTTGAAGTTGCTTCGAAGACTAATTTATTCAATAAGTTGTTATATTGCTTTGTTTCTGTTCAGAAATCTTGAGTGTTTTCAACGTAATGTGTACATACTAAGTTTGCAACTTAAAGGCAACTTCAGGCATGGAAACAACAGAGGTTATATCATGAGAATTGAAAACTGTATCCTATAGGATAAGGTCCAAACCCCATTTCAATCCAACAATGTTCCTATGTGGAGTTTCATTGGCCTTCAAAGTTTGGGGTGCCATTAAGCACAGAAATTGGGAAGAATGCTTCTGGACTCTCACTGGACAACACGGGAACTTATGTTATGTTTTCATGTTTTCATTTGTTGAATAAGTCAACATTTAGTCAGAAGTCCGTTGTCTTTCTCTCACCAAAGTGACCATCACACGCGACCAACCCCAAAAGCAATTCCTGTTCCC